>JAMKPZ010001519.1:0-26325 GCA_024699675.1 Amphibolis antarctica | reverse complement strand
AAGCGGCCTCCTACAAGACAGTCACGGCAGCCGCCACCCAAAGGTTCTTGCGCAACAACATTATCACCCGGTATGGCGTACCCTTCGAGGTAGTGACCGATAACGGCACCAACTTCACAGCCAAGCAGGTCACAAGCTACCTCGAACAATGCCACATTCGTCACCTAAGGGCATCCCCCTATAGACCACAGATGAATGGAGCGAACAAAGCTGCTAATAAGACACTAGTCCGAATTCTCAAAAAGATGGTCCAAACACACAAAGATTGGCACGACCACTTCCCTTACGCACTCTGGGCCTACCGAACATCCCTACGGACCGCTACCAGAGCAACGCCATACTCACTAGTATACAGGTCTGAAGCAGTGTTGCCAGTGGAAGTAGAACTACCATCCCTTCGCATCCTCAAAGAAGCAGCAAACTCTGATGATCAGTGGTCAGAATCATGCCTACTGCAACTGAATCTCCTTGACGAAAGAAGGATAAGGGCATTGAACCACGCCCAGACTTATCAAAGAAAAATGGCAAGGGCTTACAACAAGAAGGTACGTCCCCGACTCCTTAAACCCAGTAATCTAGTCCTTCGTTCCATTTTTCCAACAGGTTCAGCAGGAAAATTCTCCCCGAACTAGCGGGGCCCATACATCATCACCAAGATCCTCAGAGGGGGAGCTGCTTACCTTTTTGATGAAGCCACCCAACAAGAGTTCGGCCCAGTCAATTTGTCGCAGCTGAAGAAGTTCTACCAATGAAACACAAGTTCGACCTGGGGCCACACGGTTGCCACCTCCAGAGTACCGGTTGCCGCCTCCCTAGACCGGCCCCCTCAAGACCCAGAAAAATGGGTTAGATGAGGGAACCATGCGGCTGCCGCCTCCAGAGTACCGGTTACCGCCTCCCTAGACCGGCCCCCCTCAAGACCCAGAAAAATGGGTTGGACGGGGCCACGTGGCTGCCACCTCCAGAGAACCGGCTACCGCCTCCCCGGACCGGTCCCTCATGGCACAGAATAACCAACCCCTTCTGGGGGTTTCGTCTAGTCGTCGACGCTACCGAACCAGTTTCCGGCAATTTCAACCGTAAACCTGCCATCTCCTCCAGAAGATGTGCACCTCGAGGCAGAGCTAAGGGCATTCTACCCCTCTATCCCATTTCACGCACTTGGATGCTGCCAATGGCGAAACCCAATGGGCCAACTCCCCACGGTCACAGTAAATCAACTTGATCGAGGATCCACGCGGCTGCCGCCTCTAGACAGACTAGCCACCGACTTCTTAGACCAATATCCCACAAGCCAACCAAGAAGCCAATTCCCCCATGACCATGAAGGACGAGCATGAGCGGGACTCCACATGGCCGCCGCCTTCAGACAAGTCGATGATCGAAGTCTCCGTCCGACTCTCCACCGACTGATCAAGAGATCAGGTCCGGACAGGTACGCTCCTTTCCTCGGTGAATTCCCTTGTATGACTTACACGTCACACAAGGCATGCACGAAGCTCACATAATGAGCAGGTCCAACTGCATACCTCGGTCTCAGAAGCATGGAATGACCAACTCATCATTCAACAAAAGAAATGACCAAAAACCAGAAAATGACTCGACCCCCATCCGTGGCCTGTCACCAGAATACTTACACACCCCATCGTCCAACCGGCCTACAGCCGGCTACCACCTCCGACATACCCAACAGCCGCATCCACAGCTAGCGATGAGAACAGTTTACAGCAGTAGGTGGCGAATCCGACTCAAGAAGTGCTATTCAGACCTCTGGGACGAACCACCGACCCCAGGAGTGACACCAACTACGTCCAGATTTCTACATCAAGAATCCGAGTACCCATCTTGTTCAACTCCGATGGCACAAAGATGGAACACGGTGAGTAATCCAGGTTTGTCCAAATCCCCATGATCTTTGCTGATTCTGAGTGGTTACAAGATAACGACGGGAGATCACTCCTCCCCTCAAATGAGTATCCAACCTCCCATTCTTTACCTAGCCCGAGTGCCACCCGACAATGAGGGAGATCACAAACTTTGGCTCCCTCTAGGTAAGGTATCCCCTCTTGGTACACCAGCCGCGACAATGTTAGGTTATTTTACTTGCCAACAACATGTGGGAAGGGCTAGTAGCATTCTTTTATTCAGTTTTCTTATCTTCTATTTTGTAATAGAGAAGAACAAAAAAAGAAGAGAAGAAGAAAAGTCAGTGGCTAGAATACTTCTTCAACAGAAAAAAAAGAGAGAAAGGGAAAAAGGAAAAAAACAAAACAGAAAAGAGAAAGGAAAGAAAAAAAAAGAGAGAATAAAAAAAACAAAAACAAAAAAAAAAACTAAAAGAGAAAAAGAAAAGAAAAGGAAAAGTTACTTGTTGCTGAGTCCTAAAAGCATATGGACTCCTGTGTAAGGGAAGGGTAGATCTTAGGATTTCGTCGTCTGTTGGCAGTCGAATACCCAGCTTGTCGCGATTGACCAAGTGACCCCTTCTTTCAGGGCTTGGCAACCCATCGAAGTCCGCCAATACAACTGGGTGCCAGAACCCATTTGCCGACACCCACTTCTCCTTTTTTCTCTTATCCTAGGGCTAGACATCCGAGCTAAGTCGTCAACATTGGGCTTGGCATCCCGCTGAAAGTCGCTTCCACCCCGGGTTCCGATGCCCACATTTCCAGAACCCGCATGATTCTACCCATCATTTCTACAGCCCCAGCGCGAACTAGTGAGGATGAATCAGCATGACTATGGGTAGAAGGACAGCTCTCGGATCTCTCCTCTCGACCCGTCTTTGTCGCCTAAGGGTCGCTTATGCTAGACAAGGGAACTACGTTTCCAAACTCACATGCATGAATGTCCAAGCAGTTATCTCTTGACGTGAGGCGAGCCACCTTTCATTCCCCTGCAGGTCCAGATAGCACGGTTGGGTCGGAATGGCTACCTTGCGTAAAATCCGTCATGGGCACCCGCTTGAAAACCCTATACAGAAGCAACGAAACAAAATGCCGGAAAAGGAGTCACCAGAAAATGTCCCGACCTTTCTACACAACACGGCATGGATATTCATGTATGAGGGGAAGGGACAACACTCCTTCCCCACCTTTGGAACTAACATATAATCAAGCGTGCAGGCGAAATAACCGATTGCCAGGTAAGATCAGCTAGCCACCGTCACCATTACCTGAGGATGTTCGACTCCTCAACACAACGCAAGTCAGAACGTCAACTGTCCCAGGCGAAGGTGAGGAAAGCTCGCCCATGCACGCTAGCTTAGACCGTTGGACGCCTAGACCACAACCCGCGCAAGACGAGACGATGCACGGAAAAATCAGCCAATTGCCCGGTAAAATGACCGGCCACCACCACCAGTACCCAGGTACAATCGACTCCTCAACAAACCATGAAAACCATACTTAGACGTATGGGTCGGGTGTGTAACCGGCCCACCACCGGCAAACCGGTAAGGAAACCTGGTTGCTGACACCCCGAAAACCATACTTAGACGTATGGGTCGGGTGTGTAACCGGCCCACCACCGGCAAACCGGTAAGGAAACCTGGTTGCTGACACCCTGAAAACCATACTTAGATGTATGGGTCGGGTGTGTAATCGGCCCGCCACCAGCAAACCGGTACGGAAACTCAGTTGCCGGCACCCCGAAAACCATACATAGACATATGGGTTGGGTATGTAACCAGCCCGCCACCGGCAAACCGGTAAGGAAACACAATTGCCGGCACCCCGAAAACCATACTTAGACGTATGGGTCGGGTGTACAACCAGCCCACCACTGGCAAACCGGTTAGGAAACCCAGTTGCTGGCACCCCCAAAACCCCCATGGCTACGCATGGAGGGGGGAAACAGCCGGCCAGCCACCGGTTGGCTGGTTCAAGGAACCGGTCCCCATTTCCCCAAAACCCCCATGGCTGCACATGGAAGGGGGAAATAGCCGGCAAGCCGCCGGCTGGTCGGTTCAAGGAACCGGCCCCTATTTCCCCAAAACCCCCCATGGGTACGCATGCAAGGGGGAAACAGCTGGCGAGCCACCGGCTGCCCGGTTCAAGGAATCGGCCCCCGTTTCGCCAAAACCCCCATGGCTGCACATGGAAGGGGGAAACAGCCGACAAGCCACCGGCTGGACAGTTCAAGGAACCGGCCCTCATTTCCCCAAAACCCCCCATGGGTGCGCATGGAAGGGGGAAACAGCCGGCAAGTCGCCGGCTGGCCGGTTCAAGGAACCGGCCCCCATTTCCCCAAAAGCCCCATGGCTGCGCATGGATGGGGGAAACAGCCGGCAAGCCGCCGGCTAGCTGGTTCATGGAACCGACCCCTGTCTCCCCAAAACCCCATGGCTGTGCAAATGGGTCGAGAAGGCGACCGACCAGCCGCCGGTCTAGCAAGCCGATAAGATAACCCGGCTCCCCCAAAATTCCCAACATGGCACAAACGTGGTCTTAGAGTCGTTACTCCGAATCTCGCCCACAAACTCACAAGAACACTCGGGAAGATAGTTATGGAGAAGTTTCCATTAAAGTTAAGATATTATTCATCATTTAAAAAGGGCAGGGTACAAATAGACTACTCCTCCTCAGAAGACTCTAAGGGTTCAAACCTCCGGGGCTCAAATCTCCAAGGGTTGGTTCTCTGGCGCTCCCGCCTCCATAGGTCACGAGCCTACTCCCGCCGCTCTATCCGGTCGACTAGTCGGATCAACCGATCTTCTCAACTCAACAGTCAGATAATCACTTCGTCTCGAGCATAGAGACGGTCCAACGACACGCGTAAATCCTCGGCATAATCTGGGTTCAGAGAAGTTCCACCGATACACCGTTGAGCAGAAGCAGGAGCAGCAGGACGGTGCCCGGTTGACCGCCCGCCAGATGACGAGCTAGACCGCTTAGAGGCAAGCCTCTCGTACCGACCCAAGTCGACTGATGTAATGGTCTGGGTCTGGAGCCGAACCTTCTACCGGCCTCTAGTTGAGATACGGATGAAGTGGGCCAGCTCCACCATCGCCTCCCCAAAGAGCAACTGGCTGGGAGGCCACCGGACCGGGAGAATCACGCCACGCATCTGGCACCGAACCGTTGCCGCCCAGTTCACCTGGCAACCCGTTACCACCGCGAAAGTTGCAAGGTATGTCGCCACGCTAACTTCGTCCCAATGCCCCCCTTTCGGGAGGATTGTGTTGTTGAGGACAAAGGAGACGAGGTGGGCGACCGGGTTCAGGTCCCGAGCCTTAACGATCCGTCGGTCAAAATCGGCATCCGCGGCAACTGCCGCATTGATGTCGCTGATACTCCAAGGAATGTTCGACAGGGGGGAGAAAATGTCCATACGGGTGAAGCAGAGTCCCAACACCTCAAACAGAAGCCCATCAAAGAATTCTATCGGTCCTGACTGAAGGCTCAGATAAAGTCGTGACTCCACCTCTAATAGGTTGGAGTACATCTCGACCACCAAGCCGGGGACAGTCTCGACCTGGCGGAAGTCCCGGACGAAAGGAAGCAAGCCTTGCTTGGCAAACAGCTGCTCCACCTCCGGCAATCGGTCGAACTTGGCCGGCCTCCCATGTAATACCATCTTGACGGCCAAGCGGCCGTCGACGGGGGATGCCAAATCCTGATCAGTTTCTGGGGGAGCCACGCCATCAGCCGCCACCTCCTCAGAACCAGTCGAAGTTCGATGCCAAGGGAGTGCCAGCCGGACCGATCCCACCTCCGATGCCACGTCATCAGGAATCTCGAACGGCCTTGATGGAGTTCCGGTGAGACGCTGTTGCCAGTCTGCGGTGGCCTTGCGACGCATCCGGTGCCGCGAGCTTTGAAGGGGAGTCTCCGCAGAAGCCTCGCCTTCCATTGGCACACGAGAGCTAGAAGCACCAGAGCTCCGTCGCCGTTCTCCCAACCACCATTGAGACATGGCCTCGGCCGAAGTAGCGTCACAGCCATTCCCAGTTAATTCAAAGAAAACGGCCAAGCGGGCCGACTCGGCCCGGTTAGGACAGTTGGGCTCCTCCGCCAGCATGTTCCTCAAAGTCACCGGCAGAAGATCGAACCATTGTCGCGCAGACCCAGAAGCAGATTGGTGGACGTGCCCCGTAACATTTTTGGTGCGAGGAATGTTGATTAACGCTCAAGGAAAGAAATTAAGGAAAGATGGAAGAAAATCCAAACGAGAACTCAAGGGAGGAGTGAAAACGAGAGGGAGGGATGAGAAAATCTCCAACGACCTCCCCTCTATTTATAGGAAAATGAGTTACTCGGATTCCGCGTGGTTGGAAGCGGCAACCAGTTCAAAAACCGGTTGCACAAAAATCAAGAAAGCTGAAACGATTCTTGACAACTTTTAAAAGGTACGGTCAAGGCACAGTAACCAAGAAAGTTGCACGTAAACTGAAAAAGACAAACGAAAATCGAGAAAAGTACAGTAGCACGCGATGCCTTCGTCCGGTTGCCACCTCCTACTAGGCGGCAATCGCGTGAACAGCCAGCTCGAAGGTAAAATCACAAAAGTACGACGTGACCATTCACTGCGTCCGTTGTAGCTTTTTTAATTATATCACTAGCCGGTTGCCGCCTCCTGCTAGGCGGCAACCGCGTGAATAGCCAGCTCAAAGGTAAAATTGCAAAGGTATGACATGACCATTGGGACAGTGGTAGCTTTTGAAAAAGCAACAGACCACATCCTCAGCCGGTTGCCGCCTCCCACGAGGCGGCAACCACGTAACCAACTGGACGAAAAGTAATGTCACAAAAAGCATGATGTGACTATTCACAACAACTTTTAGAAAAGAAACACGTGAAGCCTTCACATCACATCCCGGTGGCCGGCTCCCACAAGGTGGTTGCCGCATGATCAGCCGTTCAAGATCTAAGACGTGGGGAGATACGTCCCAACCTTCGGGCACGACACACGAACACTTTCCGCATTGTTACCTAGTCACCGACACCCACAAGGTGGCTGCCGTGCAACCAACTGGCTAGCAATATGGCATCCCCTGGTCAAGTGACCAAGGGGGTAAGTCCGATTCTATTGTCCGACCTACAATAGATAATTCACGAAAGTGTGAAATCTCGTAGAACCTACCATCTACACATGGAGGGTCATTCAACCCTAGGATGTCGGTTTCCTTCCTCAAAAGTCATACAACCTCGCCTAGGGAGGGGCATTCTGTTGACCCCATGCTTAAAGGGGGTTGGAGCTGGCTTGCCGCCGGCAAGCCACTTCAAGGAAGCGGCACCCGGACCCCCAAAAACCCACATTTGGCAAAAAGTTAGGGGGATGGAGCCAGCTTGCCACCGGCAAGCCGCTTCATGGAAGTGGCACCCGGACCCTCAAAAACCCACATCTGGTAAAAATTAGGGGGATGGAGCCAGCTTGCCACCAGCAAGCCGCTTCAAGGAAGCAGCACCCGAATCTCAAAAACCACATCTTCATGTGAATGATCAGGGAACTAGCCGGCTTCCGCCTGCCACGTAGCGGCCACCGTTTGGCTACCCAAGAAGGCAAGCTGAATCAATCGAGAAAATACGACAAGATTTAACCACATAAATCTCACAAATTCATCAATTACGCGGACCACGTAATCAAGCTGGAATCACGCTGCCTTCCATCTTCAGGTGCCCCGAAAGAAGGAAGGCAACCCCTTATAAAACGGGTGGCCCCCTACACCACTCAGCAGGCTTGAATTTCTAGGAAGAAGGGGCGAAACTTTGAAGAGCGAAGGATTTTTGGAAGGGCGGGATTTCCTGGGAAGAAGGCTGACACCCTCAAGAGAAACGACCGTCCACCGGTTCCGAAGGAGGAAAGCGGCTCGGGGCCCCGACGCCTTTTTGCCGTGCTGGAGCGAGGACTTCTGATCCCCGTCGACGACCCCCCTACAGGTAAGTCCTTCCACCCTTGCCATTTTACATATGTTTTTTTTTACGATGTTTCGTCGAGCCCCGACCGCATAACACCTTCCCTATGCAAGGGAACGGTCGGAGGGCGGAGCTGGGTATCATTCCTTCGGAAACACGTCCGAAGGTACCGGTCGAGCTCAGTTCACTCGTGACCCTTCTGTCGAGTCTTTTTATGTGGAAACTCTAAGTTTCCAGTAGGTTTTACAAATTTTTATACAATCTCCACAAGTCTTTTTTGGGGTCCCGAAAAGATTTCCAGGACGACGCCACCAGCCAGGATGCCGGTGGCGGCCGTTTGGGTGTACAAACACATACAACCTGACGGTCCCCATACGTTTTTCCGGGAGACGTAAGTATACTCTCCCGATGCCCTGGAAAAGTTTCCGAGATGACGCCACCGGCAAGGATGCCGGCGGCGGCCGTTCAGGTGTACGAACACGTACAACCCGACGGTCCCCGTACGTTTTTTCAGGAGACGTAAGTATACTCTCCCGATGCCCCGGAAAAGCTTTCGAGATGACGCCAATGGCAAGGAAGCCGGCGGTGGCCGTTCGGGTGTACGAAATGTACAACCCGATGGTTTCCATTTTCTTTTGGAAAATATAAGTCCTCCGTTAAATCTCATGCGTTTACAGACGTCAAGAGAAAAGGGTGGGGAAACAGCTAGCAAGCCGCCGGCTGGCCGGTTCAAGGAACCGGCCCCCATTTCCCCCAAACCCCCATGGGCACGCATGATGGGGGGAAACAGCCAGCAAGCCGCCGGCTGGCCGACTCAAGGAACCGGCCCCCGTTTCCCCAAAATCCCCATGGGTGCGCATGGAAGGGGGAAAAAGCAGGCAACCCGCCGGCTGACCGGTTCAAGGAACCGGCCCCCGTTTCCACAAAATCCCCATAGGTGCGCATGGAAGGGGGAAACAGCCTGCAAGCCGCCGGCCCCCGTTTCCCCAAAATCCCCAAGGGTGCACATGAAGGGGGGAAATAGCCGACAAGCCGTCGGCTGGCCGGTTCAAGGAACCGGCCCCCGTTTCCCCAAAACCCCCATGGGTGAGCATGGAAGGGGGAAACAGCCGGCAAGCCGCCAACTGGCTAGTTCAAGGAACCGGCCCCCGTTTCCCAAAATCCCCATGGGTGCGCATGAAGGGGGGAAACAGCCGGCAAGCCGCGTGTTGACCGGTTCAAGGAACTGGCCCTCGTTTCCCCAAAATCCCCATGGGTGCGCATGAAAGGGGGGAAACAGCTGGCAAGCCACCGGCTGGCCGGTTCAAGGAACCGGCCCCTGTTTCCCCAAAACCCCCATGGCTGCGCATGAAAAGGGGAAACAGCCGGTAAGCCGCCGGCTGGCCGGTTCAAGGAACCGGCCCAATTTCCCCAAAACCCCCATGGCTGCGCAAATGGGTTGGGAAAGCAGCCGACCAGCTACCAGTCAACCGGTGCAAGTAGCCGGCGGTCGGCTCCCCGAAAACCCATCTTTTTCTCCCTTATTCACCACCAGATCCAATATGGATCCCAGTTTTGTTCAATTCCCATTTGTTTACTTGATTCTCGTTTATTTTCATCGAAAGGGATACGGTTATCCCTCTAAACGCCCTAGAAAATTTTCCAGGGTGAGGTCGTACGTGGCCGGATTGACTATCATGTTTTCCATTTTAGAGCCGGAGAGAGGCCGGGAACGCCTGGGCTGTCTGGGGGTGCCTAACACCTTCCCCAACAGTACCCTGAGCCCCGTATCCAGTTCTCTCATGTTACACAATTTTACGTGATTCCCGTGGTTTTATCGTTTTGATGGTGAAGGACACTTTCCCATCCGGTTTTCCTTATTTTCTACCCAAAAATAAGGTGGCGACTCCATTGAACGAGCCATCAACCGCACGTGGTGATGCGCTCACACAAACACCTTTCAATTCTCTGTACCTCGATCCATCTGTCGGCGGGGCCGGCGGAAACCCATGGGCTTCTGGGTGGTAGCCGGATGAAAGAGAGGGTACAACAACACTAATTGAGTTTCTGTTTCTAGGATACATCTCCTTACAATTTGATCAGGGCATTGCTTAAATAGGTACGGATCATCCCAAAAGAAGTATTTAACCCTCGAAAAGAATATTTTCTTGTCTAAACTGGATCAGTCATGACGTACTAAACCCATAGCCAAATAATTAACTATATCAACATACCATGGTTAGGAGTTTAGCATAAACAATTGCTCATTTGGAAATGTGTCGTCTATTGGTAGATTAGATAGAAATGAAGCATCTAACCTTGTCATATGATATGCCATAGTGTTTTCCCAATCTTTCTTACCCTTAATTTCCAAGTCAAACTCTTGCAATAGCAAAATCCATCTTATAAGCCTTGTTTTAGCATCATTTTTAACTAACAAATATTTAAGTGCTGAGTGATCAGTGTAGATGATAATGTGATTGCCTATTAGATAAGACCTAAACTTTTCTAAGGCAAAAACCACTACTAGAAATTCTTTTTCAATTACACTGTAATTGATTTGTGTTTCGTTCAATGTCTTACTAGCATAATATATTACTCTTGGTAATTTGTCTAATTTTTGACCCAAAATTGAACCTACTACATAATCTAATGCATCACACATTAATTCAAAAGGTTGAGGCCAATTAGGTGCATAGACTATAGGTGAAGTGGTCAGGGCTTCTTTAAGAAATTTAAAAGCTTCCGTGCATTCCTCATTAAATTCAAATTGTGCATCTTTAATCAATAATTGAGTTAAAGGTTGAGCAATTTTACTAAAGTTTTTAATAATTCTTCTATAAAACCCAGCATATCCTAAAAATGCTCTTATATCTTTAACTATTTTAGGAATAAGTAAATTTGATATTAATTCCACTTTTGCTTGGTCAACTTTTATACCTTCAGCAGAAATAACATGTCCTAAGACTATTCCTTGTCTAACCATAAAATGGCATTTTTCCCAGTTTAATACTAACTTTTTCTGTTCACATCTCTCTGACACCTTTTGTAAATTACTTAAACATTTTTCAAATGAGTCCCCATATATAGAGAAATCATCCATAAACACTTCTAAAAATTCATCTATAAAATCCATGAAGATGCCTATCATACATCTTTGAAATGTAGCAGGCACATTGCATAGCACAAAAGGCATTAATTTCAGAATACCCTGTTCTTGAACTGAAACCACTTCCAGAAAATCTAAAATATGCATTTTTGGAGAAAAATGAGAATCTACCGGTCATCATTGCTTCTGATTTAACATCAACACAAATAGAAAATCTTTTAAAAGTGTTAAGAAAGCATAAAGGAGCAATAGGATGGTAGATGTTAGACATAAAAGGTATAAGTTCAACTATTTGCCAACATAGGATTAGTCTGGAATCTAAAATTCAACCTGTTAGGCAACCACAGAGAAGATTAAATCCAAATATTAAAGAGGTTGTTAAAAAGGAAATTCTGAAATGGTTAGACAATGATATAATTTATCCAATATCTGATAGTTCTTGGGTGAGTCCAGTGCATGTAGTACCAAAAAAATCTGGGATAACAGTTGTAGAAAACGATAACAAGGAATTAGTTCCAACTAAGGTTCAAATTGGTTGGAGGGTTTGTATAGATTACAGAAGACTGAATGCAGCAACTAGGAAAGATCACTTTCTACTGCCTTTTATAGATCAAATGCTAGAAAAATTAGCAGGGCATGAGTATTATTATTTCTTAATTTCGAATTGTTCTTTGTTTACATCAATAATCTTAGTTTGCTCAGATATTTCCTCTTTTAACATTGCTTTAGTTGGTATTACACATCTTTCAACATGATCTAATTCCTCTACATTTAAATCCTCATCTATTTTAAAATTTTTGATTAGATTAACTTTAAACTTTTTAAATTAAAGCTCTTTAAAAATTTTCTTGACTCCACTGAAAATATTCAGTTCTAATTTTTGATCACCCCAAGCTAATTCCATCCAACCATTTCTATAACTTATGCAAGTATCCGCTATAGCTAAAAATGGTCTTCCTAAAATTATTATAGCTTGATCATGATTCATATTTGAAGCATTTGTTTCCATCACAGTGAAATCAACAAGGTAGACAAACTTCATAACCCTTACTAAAATATCTTGCATCTTTCCTAAAGGTATTCTTATGGATTTATCTGCTAGCTGAATCACTATTCTCGTAGGTTTGATATTATCCAATTTTAACTTCTCATAAACAGAACTAGGCATGACATTAATTCCAGCTCCTAAGTCTATTAACACTATATTAAAATAACAATCCCCTATATAGCAGGAAATAACAAGAGTTCCTAGATCGTTTAATTTTTTAGGTACAAGATTAATTAACATGGAGCTTACCTCTTTAGCTAAAAATACCTTTGTTAATATTTTATTCCTTCTATTCTTGGTGCAAAGAGTTTTAAGATATTTGGCAAAAGAAGAAACTTGGCTAATAATTTCCAATAATGGTATATTGACTTTAACTTGCTCAAATATTTTACCGATTTGTTCCAATTCTTGATCCTTAACATTTCTCATTCTATGTGGAAATGGAAAGTGATTAGCGTTTGTTAACTTATCTTCATTTATAACATCTTTCTTAACAACTTTGTTTTTGATTTCTTTACTATTTTCAAATTCTTTAATATTTTCAATTTCTGTATTATCCTCTAACTTAGCATCAGCCTTGTTGTCTAGACTAGATTTTTCATTAATCTCCTCTTTCTTTGTGAAATTGTTATTAATTTATTCCATTTTATCGTCATTTTTAGGACCTTCATAAGTGACACCAGATCTTAATATAGTACTTACATCTTTTGATTCTTCTTTTGACATATTATCTGCTATAGGAACACTAAAATCTCCTTCTAACTTAGGGGTAGCTAACACCTTAGGTGACTCTTCCATATTTTTGGAAATAGGGTCGTTCACAACCTCAGATGGCCTAATTGAACAGTCCCTTACTAAATAGTCAAGTAATTCATACCCTTCCTAGATTTGATCTTTTTCCTTAAAATTTTCAACTTCTGGAGTCCTATAGAACTGATTTGGTGTGAGTGTTGCACAAGTGTCTATAGGTTCCTTTTGAAAATATTTATCTTGTTTAGATAAATTAGAATTAGAATTCCTTATAAATAGGTCAATGGATCTTTGAATTTCATCTAACTTCTCCATATGATTAAATGCAGTTATGTCATTATATTGATTTTCTCCCATTACCTCAAATGGTTGTATGTTCTCCTCTGTAAATAAAAGATTTTCTAATGAATTTACCTCTTGATAATTTTGATTTTCATTTGAGTTTGCCCAATTAAAATCATCATTGTTTTCATACTCATTGAATATCTTACTATCTTCCGTTTGCTGTATTGATTCATCACATCTATTCAACAGTTTTTCAAATTGCTATGATATTCTTTGATTAATATAATTCTGATCGATTCCAATATTAATTGGTAAATTATCATTAAGATTTGTTAAACCTATGTTAATACCTTGAACATTCTGATCTTCTTGTAAGATTAACTAATTTAAATAATTATCATTTTGTAATTCATTCAATCTGTTACTCTCTTCAATGTTTCACATTGATTCATCTATTTTATCCGTTAATTGTTGGATTTGTAATGATATATTTGAATGATAATTTTGACTTTCATTTACATGATTATACTTTGAATAATAATTCTGCATGTCTGAATTGTCATTATAGTCCCACAACTTAGAATTGTCATTCTAGTTATAATTATTTTGAGAATTAACATTAGGTCCTTCTAAATCATGCTATGAAGAGTAATCATTAAACCCCATAGGTGCATAATCTCCTCTAACATAATTAGAGTAATTATAATCCTTATAACTAGTTCCTGAAACAATCCCATAATTACCCCAATACGAGTTATATGAGTCCATTATGAAATTCAGAATTTAAAAACAAAACTCTACTCTAGAATAGCAATAAGACTTTGAAATAAAATTTAATAACAGTAAATGCAAGTAAATTATATTACAACCCTAGCTAACACCAAAATAGCAAAAGCAATACCAACTACAGGAATTGAAGCAATCCCCGGCAATGGCACCAAAAACTTATTCCACTTTTACATAACACTTGTAATTCAATTCTTATAAAAATTGTGTGTGAAAAATATTTTAATTCACCACAAGTGCACAGGTTCAGATATAGCTAGTGTGCAAGTACAAGTTTGTCCACAGGGATTAGTTTTACTTGGTGTTTAGCTAAATTGATGTATTCAATTAATGAAACAAGTGATTAAATATATTTTAAGCAATCTCATAGTTGTTTTGTTCCAATTAACCACTAGGATGCTCTTTAAATACCTCATGCATTATACTTTCCAGAGAGTTCTTTCATTAACTTTTAATTTCTTCACCACTTAGAATACTTGGATTTTAATCTTAGTATTTTAGTAAATGATTTGAATTTTACATTGAAATACTCTATCCAGTGAATTTTACTTCCAAATATTTAATTATTCTTAAGTTTTAACATTATACACTTCAATTCGCACAAAATTTATCATTTTGCACAAAATAAAGCACCTAACCCTCAACGTAGCTCATGAGTAAACGTCTTCGCCCTCAAACTTACTCACGGGTTGTGCGATAATTGTGAGTTTTAGAAGTAAAAACAGTACGATTTGAATTAGCTAAAACTTCTAAGAGTTAAATGATTATATCTTTGGTCATTTTAGATATTTTAAAGCACAACGAACAACACAATGCATGAAACACAATACAGTACAAATAACTTGTAAAATTAAAGTGCAACATTCAACATCACAGTAAACCTAAAAACAATATCTAAGTACCGTAACCGAGTTGATAAAGTGGGTGTTTGTAAATTTGAGTGTAAATATAAGGGTAAAGTAAAAATAAAGAAAATGAAAATGGAAAGAACACCTAATGCTTCACTCTAATTTCTTCCTTTGAAACATGCTCAAGCTAGGAACTTCTCTTTGCCTTTACTTACGGTCCACCAAGTCGTCAATCTGGCAAGCCTTCCTTTCAACCTTGCAATGAGATTTTGGGCGTCACTCCACAATTACACTAAAGAACAGAGGAGGAAGTAGCTGGCACCAAGAGTCTCTCCTTCAAGGATACGCTGAGGTTGAGAAAAGAACAGCAAATACACTACGCAAATGGTTAGAGAAGAGGAGGTCGTCAATCTCCTCTCAGAAGAGATGAGTGGGTGGAAAATGGAATATGAGAAGATGGAGAATGCTCTGTGAATGGCAGATGAAGGAAGAGGGGGGGGGGTGTTTAGTTTCATGGCTATGAGACTGTTTTATAGATGGGAGGAATGGTAGTTCATGAGCTAGTAGTTAACAAGGGCATGGTGTACGTTCGGACGTGTGAGATCATCCCATGCAATCCACTTCTTTAACCTGTCAGTCCATGTTTTCCATGGTTAAGCTTCAGCTAAGTTAAATTCTTCAATTCTGCTCTTCTACACATTTCCCTACAATTTCTCACTGAATTTTCCTGCATATACTTAAAGAATACCTTTCATGAAACACATCATGTTACAGGGGAAATAATTCATAACATTTAAACTTTAACTATAATTGCAATTGCTATTACATCAATGAAATTCATTGTACATAATAAATAGGGTATAGGCTTGAGGGTAATCCAATTTACCCTTGCATAAGTTCGTGGGTAAATGGCTTAACCGTCGGACTTTGCACTTAGACATAAATCACGATTTTTTTTTTGTGGATTAATCACTTTATCAACAACCTAAAGAGTCAAATATCAATCATTCATTCCTTTCTCGATAGGTAATCAACACAAACATAATTAACAACTCAAAACTTAATTCATGCATCATTAAAGTGAATAAATGTGCATAATGCTTAAAAGTATAGTTAACCTTGCAATCGTCATAATTCAATGCAAAATGCAATTAAAAATCATTAAAACACATGAATTAATATCAATAAAATGCACACTTTTGAGTTTGAACAAGAAGATGCAAGGGTCCAGAGTTGTTTGGTCTATAGGGTCTAGGCCTTAGGGAAGAAGCTTGGTGGGGTGTTGAGGATGCTACCTGAATAACTACAGGTAGCCTAGAAGGGGTAGAGAAAGATGCATAGCTAGAAGATCTAGGGTAAGAATTAATTGCATTAATAGATTGGGATAAAGAATGTAAAAAAGGAGTGAGATCAAAAGGAGAGGGAAGGCAAGTGATTGACTAGATCAAGAGAGAATGATTGTTATCCTCCAAGGGGGATGAAGAAGAAGGAAGAATATCTACAAGCTAGATGAAGTTGACCCTAAAGGGCCTATTATGAGGTGGAAAACGATGCCTAGGAGGAGGTCTGGTGTTTGGAAATGTTATAGGGGTTTCCTGTAAAACCACTATCTTGTTATCTATGAGCCCCTGCAAGGCCAACCAAAACATATTATAATGATCAGTGTGGTGACCATTGAACCTATGATAGGCACAATACTGATTAAGATTGTACCCAAGTGGGAGTACCATGGAGTATGAGTTTGGACTGGAATAGAGGGATAGATAGGCTGAGAAGCTTGAGAGATTTGGGGAGAAAAAGAAGGGGAAGGTTGATAAACCTGTTGAGAAGGAGGAGAGTGAGGAGTCACTACAGAAACTTGTTTTGCATTTTTATTGTTATTTTTGTGATTGTTATTATTGCAGGAATGAAAAGAAGAGGAGGCAGAAGAAGTAGAGGATGAAGACAAAGTAGATAGTGCAGGAAACAATCCACTCCTGATGTTGGACTCTAGTTGAGTTCCTGCCTTGACTAAGTGAGAGAAAGAAGGATAAGTTTGGAGACATAGGAGAGCTCCTAGAGAAAGGGAAGCTACCTTGATGACCATCTCCATTAATTCTTCTTCAGATGGTCTGTCTTTGACTTGAGTAGCCAAAGATCTCCATCTTCCAATGAATTGATTGAATGGTTCATCTCTGTGTTGCCTCAAATTGTTAAAATCCTCTCTTTTAGGAGCAAGGTCAAAACTAAAAGAATATTGATCAAGAAAGAGTTTGACCAACTGTTCCCAAGTCTAGATTGAGCTCAAATCAAGATTGGTGAACCAAGAGAGGGCTGGTCCAGTGAGGCTCTTCTGGAACAATTGGATTATCAGCCTCTCATCTACTTGGAGTGACGCTGAATCAGCACAGTAAGCCATAAGATGAGCTAAGGGACAATCATTCCCATCATACTTCTCATAATCAGGAATTTTGAATTCCTATGGAAGTACTACCTTAGGAAAAAGGTAAAGATCTATAAAGGCATAGGATGGAGCTTCCATGGAAGGATTTGTTGGCTAGACCACCCTCTCAAGGTCAGCCAACTTCTTCAGGACATAGTCCTAGGGAAGTGCTAGGTCTGAGGAAGAGTGGTCCAAGAGAAGGGATACCCTAGGAGGGTGTGTATCTGCAAGAAGGACAAGAGGTGGATTAGAACCAAGAATAAGATGAGTGAGAGGAGGTTGTAAAGAAGAAGAGGGATGAGTGTTAGAGGGGTAGACAGTTACTATAGGGGGTGTTGTCTTCGGAACCAAGACGGGAACTTCTATGTATGCCTGATTCTGGTCAGAGGAAGGATTTTCAGTATGATGGAAGGTTTTTTCAGAATGATAAACTGAAGCCAGTTGCTGCATGTATTGAGCCATGGCAGCATACCAGTTTGCATTAGCCTGATGTTGACCCCATGCTTAAAAGGGGGGGGGGTGGAGCCGGCTTGCCGCCGGCAAGCCGCTTCAAGGAAGTGGCACCCGAACCCCAGAAACCCACATTTGGTAAAAAATTAGGGGGATGGAGCCAGCTTGCCGTCGAAAAGCCGCTTCAAGGAAGCGGCACCCGGACCCCAAAAACCCACATTTGGTAAAAAGTTAGGGGGATGAAGCCGGCTTGCCGCCAGCAAGCCGCTTCAAGGAAGCTACACCCGGATCCCCAAAAACCCACATTTGGTGAAAATGACCGAGGCAACAGCCGGCTTCCGCCTGCCACGTAGCGACTGCCGGTTGGCTACCCAAGAAGGCAAGCCGAATCAATCAGGAAAATACGACAAGATTTAATCACGTAAATATCGCAAATCCGCCAATTACGCGGACCGCGTAACCAAGCCGGAATCACGTCGCCTTCCATCTTCGAGTGCCCCCAAAGAAGGAAGGCAACCCCTTATAAAAAGGGCAGCCCCCTACACCACCCAGCAGGCTCAAAATTTCTGGGAAGAGGCGAGTTTTTGAGAGAGACAGGCTAGATTTTCGGAGAGAGAGGCTTGGATTTCTGGGAAGGAGAGGCTGAAAATTCCGGGAAGGAGAGGCTTGAATTTCCGGAGCGAGGACTTCTAATACCCGACGACGCCTTTTCGCCAGGGCCCCGACGCCCTTTCGTCGTGCCCCAACGAGGACTTCCGATCCCCGTCGACGACGACGCCCCTACAGGTAGGCCCTTCCACCCTCGCCGTTTTACGTATGCTTTTTACTACGTTTTATCGAGCCCCAACCGCATAACGCCATCCCTGTGCAAGGGGACGATTAGGGGATGAACCCGGGTATCATTCCTTCGGAAACACGTCCGAAGGTACCAAAGGCCGCCCTCCTGGCCGGGTTAATCTACCCGACCCGGTCGTGCTCAGTTTACGCGCGACCCTTCTATCGAGTCTTTTTACGCAGAAACTCAAAAGTTTCCCAACAAGGTTTACAAGTTTTTATCCGATCCCCACATGTCTTTTTTAGGATCCCGGAAAAATTTCCAAGATGACGCCGCCGGCAAGGAAGCCGGCGGTGGCCGTTCGGGTGTACAAACATGTACAACTTGACGGTGCCTGTTTCTTTCCCGGGATGACGCCACCAACAAGGAAGCCGGTGGTGGCAGTTCGGGTGTACGAAACGTACAATCCAACGGTTTCCATTTTTTTCTAAAAAGCGTAAGCCGCTGGCAGGCCGGTTCAAGGAACCGGCTACCGCTTCCCCAAAACCCCCATGGGTGCAAAGGGATGGGGGAAGCAACCGGCTAGCTGCCGGCAGGCCAGTTCAAGGAGCCGGCTGCCACTCCCCCAAAACCCCCATGGGTGCAAAGGGATGGGGGAAGCAGCAGGCTAGCCATCGGCAGGCCGGTTCAAGGAACCGGCTGCCGCTTCCCCAAAATGCCCCATGGGTGCAAAATGAAGGGGTGAAGCAACCAGCTAGCCGCCGGCAGGCTGGTTCAAGGAACGGGCCGCTACTTCCCCAAAACCCCCATGGGTGCAAAACAAAGGGGTGAAGCCGTCGGCTAGCCGCCGCTTCCCCAAAACCCCCATGGGTGCAAAATGAAGGGGTGAAGCAGCCGGCTAGCCGCCGCTTCCCCAAAACCCCCATGGGTGCAAAATGAAAGGGTGAAACAGCCGGCAGGCCGGTTCAAGGAACCGGCCGCTGCTTCCCTGAAACCCCCATGGGTGCAAAAGGAAGGGGGAAACAATCGGCAAGCCACCGGTTGGCCGGTTCAAGGAACCGGCCCCCGTTTCCCGAAGATCCCCATGGGTGCGTATGAAGGGGGGAAACAGCCGGCAAGCCACCGGCCCCCATTTCCCCAAAATCCCCATGGGTGCGTATGATGGGGGAGATAGCCGGCAAGCCGCCGGCTGGCCGTTTCAAGGAACTGGCCCCCGTTTCCCCAAAACCCACATGGGTGCAAAAGAAAGGGCGAAACAGCCGGCAAGTCGCCAGCTGGCCGATTCAAGGAACCGGCTCCCATTTCCCCAAATCCCCATGGGTACATACGAACGGGGAAACAGCCAGCAAGCCGCTGACTGGCCAGTTCAAGGAATCGGCCCCCGTTTCCCCAAGACCCCAGGGCTGCGCAAATGGGTTGGGAAGGCAGCCGACTAGCCGCTGGTCAACCGGTACAGGTAGCCGGCTGCCCACTCCCCAAAAACCCATCTTTTTCTCCCCTATTCACCACCGAATCTAATATGGATCCCCGTTTTGTTCAATTCCCATTTGTTTACTTGATTCTCACTTATTTTCACCGGAAGGGATACGGTTATCCCTCTAAACACCCTGGAAAGTCTACCAAGGTGAGGCCGTACATGGTCGGATTGACTATCATGTTTTCCGTTTTAGAGCCGGAGAGAGGCCGGGAATGCCCAGGCTGTCTGGGGGTGCCTAACACCTTCCCCAACAGTACCCTGAGCCCCATATCCAGTTCTCTCATGTTACACGAGTTTACGTGAATCTCGTGGTTTTATCGCTTCGATGGTGGGAGGATACTTTCCCATCCAGTTTTCCTTGTTTTCTACCCAAAAATAAGGTGGCAACTCCGTTCAACGAGCCATCAACCGCACGTGGTGATGCGCTCACACAAACACCTTTCAATTCTTTGTACCTCGGTCCATCCGCTGGCGGGGCCGGTGGAAACCCATGGGCTTCCAGGTGACAGCCGGATGAAAGATAGGGTACAGATTTTTGGCGACTCCGCTAGGGATACTCGCTGCATTTTATCGATTAAGTAGCTCAAACTCTCACTCGTACGGCTCTTTTTTTAGTCAGTCTTTTATTTTTTTGTTAGGATTTTTAACACACTTGTCGCATTTGCTAAGCAAAGCCGCTTTCAAATGCATTGAACTGTATCACCCTTCTTTGGTATCCCTATAGATCTTTATGGACCTCTACGGTTCTCCGGGCATCGTCTCTTCACGGACCTCTGCCCTACAGGTTCCGGACCCCGCTGGCTCCCCCTGTCCTGACTCGCTCACAAGCAAGAGCTATGGCCACCGGTTCCGCTGCAGCTTCCAGATCATCCCCTTCCGTCACCGCGACAACTTCTGTGCCACTGTCTGGGGTCTTCGGCCCGCCACCGCCTGTCGTCACCCGGACGAACTTCACCAGGCCCGTCATTGTTCCTACCGGAACCCCGGACCAACAAAGGGCGCCTAATCTGTCCACCACTGTAGCATTCGACAATGTCATAGTGCATCCTACGCTACCGGCTTCTCCGGCTACTGAAACTGAAGGTAACAGGCCAGCTCACACACGGAGCACCGACCCGTGCTACCAACACCCCCCAAACACTGAGGGCATAGGAGCGGCCAACACCTTCCTGCCACCTCAACTAGGACATTTCGAGCAAACCCTCCTGGCTCATCAATTGGCGCGCTATCAACAACAAGGAATAGGTTCCATAATCCCCCCCAGGCCAACTATCTGTGTCCCGGAGAGGCCACATTCGGAAGAATACGATGTCGTCACTACTCCCATCGCCGACCAATTCGGCCCGCCACCGCTCCAGCCGGCAGCCGCCACTACTGCCGCCCCGGCGCCCGACCTGCAAGGGCAGCTACTACAAAGGATAGCTGAACTGGAAGCATCTTTCCAGAGCATAAAATCTGGCCCGCCTGGACCTTCCTACGCCTTCCAAAATCTCTGTTTCTATCCCGAAGCAACACTCCCTCCCAATTTCAAAATGCCCAAACAGGTCAAATACAACGGGCACGGGGATCCTCGCGCGCACCTCTGGGCTTTCTGTGGAGACATGGCAGCACTACAACACGAGGAGAAGCTCCTCGTCCGGCTATTCCAAAAATCTCTCCAAGGACCTGCACTTTCCTGGTAGATTTCCTTAGACCTAACAAAGATCTACACCGACGTACATGTTCCAAGAACAGAACGCGTATAACTTGGACCTGGCACCAAAGTTGGAAGATCTCCGTTGCCTTTGCCAACGTGAGAATGAGCCGTTCAGCGGCTACGTCGGCAGGTGGCAGGCCCTAGCATCCCAAATCCGGGAGAAACCTATGGAAGAAGACTCTCTAGACATAATTGTGCAAGGTGCTCAACCATCACTGGCGGCCCTTTTATGCATTCAGTCGTACTCAACCTTCTCCCAGTTAATCAAAGCTGGTACCCGCCTGGAAGGATTCTTGAAGTCAAGGAGGTTTTCGGCTCTCCCATTTGGAGCCGGCCCTGGAGGAAATGCACGTCTCCGACCACTGGCCCTGAGCGATAACATGGGGAACAACCGTGGCCCCCGAAGGAACGACAATGGTCATCCATCTCCCGTAACCATTGTGGCGGCAACACCACCACCATACCAACCACAACAGGTGTACGCCCCGGCCCAAGAATACCATCCGCTAGTAATCACTCCAGTTCAACAGCCGGTCTACACCACCCAAGCGGCCTCGAATCAACAACCTTGGAGGCCCAAGGCTACACACCTGGTAGCCGCATCCGAGCCGCCGGCCCGCCAACAGTGGCAGGTAACGTCCCCGACAACCTCTCGACAAGGAGGAGACCGCCCAGGCGTTAACCAACAACGCCCCGATCAACAACAGCGCGAGCCACACTAGCCACCCCCGCAGCCACAACAGCCGCGCATTATGGAATACACACCGCTTTCTAAACCACTAAGCCAGGTATTCTGCCGGGCCCAGGCACTACTCATGCTTCCCCCTATCAAGCCACCTCCAGCTACTCCACCTGCCTGGTACAATTCGCAGCAGTACTGCGAGTACCACTGGTCCGTCGGCCATGCAATGGACCATTGCCGAACGTTGAGACAAGCTATTCAGAGGCTTATCAACTCGGGCACCATTGAGCTTCAACAACCTCCCGTACCCCCAAAGCCGGGCCGACATACCTTCCCAAATCATGTGGGCAACTCCCAGGTCAGTGCTATCTTCCTAGGTGCCCGAAAGAGGCACCCGCTCGAAGGGTTCCGGCCTACGCAGCTGGTTTCCGCCTATCCTACCAGGCATGGACAAGGGACAAGAAGATCCCTCCCTTTGGCACAACCGCTGGATGCAGGAACTCCCAAGCTGAACCCCACCGACCTCATCTGGCCGGCCAACCATCCGCCGACACTGGAGGAGCTCCGGCCATACTACCAACAACTCCGGACCTCCATCCTCACCATCAACGGCCACCGGAGAAGGAGGAAGTCTTCGAAGCCTACGCCACAACAGGCGTCATCCCCACCCGTAGGAAAATTCTTCGTTCGGGTGGTGCCTACGGTTACCGCGTCAAAAGAACCGGTTGCCGCATCAAGGGAGCCGGCCGTCGGGACAACCACATGGGCTCAGCCCAAGGTAATTCTTTACGCACCTGCTACCCCAGTCAGGGCAGTCATCCCGGCAGCACCTTCAATCCCCAAAGCCTCAACCGCCGGCTTTGCGCCCACGATAGACACTCCAGTCAACGCAGCCTCTCCAGCGGCTGTAACGCTGGCGCCACTCCGAACACACCTGACAAAGCAACAACTCACCAGGCCCTCCCCTCCAGCCTCGCTCACTTCTGAACAATATAAAGGCAAGGGAATAGAACAGCCGTCTGCATGCACGGCTATAACTAGGTCGGGCCAGGTGTATCAGCCACAGTCGCACCCTGGAGGAATCTCCATAACCGACCACCGACTGTCGCTTCAGCAGGGCCGGTGGCCGCCTCCTCAGCACCGGCCGTCCAGTTGCAGTCGCTCCCAGACCTATCAATCCAACTGCAAGGGATACGGGCTGACATCTCCCTATGGGATTTGCTCTGATCCTCTACTGAGCACCAGGAAACTCTCCTCAAAGCGCTACAGATAGCCAAAGTAGACCAAGGTCTCGCTCCCGGGGCCATAGAAGGAATGGTGGCCAAAGTAACAGTCACCTCTTTCGTCTACTTCTCAGATCTAGACCTCTCACTGGCCGGGACCAACCACAACCTGTCTTTGTACATTCGGGTGCAATACAAGGACCTCTGTATCCCAATGGTAATGATCGACGATGGATCCAGGCTAAACTTGTGCCCGCTACAAGTCCTGCACAAGCTGGGAATCAAAGAGCAAGACTTGGTCCCCACCGACCGGGTGATGAGAGGGTTCGACGGCACTCTGCACGAAGCCAAAGGTGAAGTCATCCTCCCCCTCGTCATCAGACCAGCTGCCTTCAAAGTTCCTGTGCATGTGGTAGGCATTCCCCCAAGCTACAATCTTATCCTGGGCTGCCCATTTCTCCACCAGAATTCCATTGTGCCTTCCACCCTTCATAGGATGCTTAAGTTCCTATGGAAAGGGGAGGTCATCGTCATACTGGCAGAAAATTACTACCACCTAGGACAATCTGTAGCCGCTGTGGCATCATCCAGGACACCCCACTCGACACCGGAACCAGCCACCGCCTCACCTCCAGAATTCCAGAACCCAAATGGTTATGACTATCTGTCCAGACGAATGGAGCCTTGTGGGGACAACCCACAACCAAATCAAGAGCCAGAAGATGGCATGCTGCAACTGTTCGGAGAGTCTCCAGTGTGCACCGGGGACCCAACTCTTCACTGACCTCCCTCGCCAGTGCCAATCCTACAGGAAGGAACTTCAGAAATGGATGTAGCGTCCGACTGGTTTGTACAGGGAAAGGAGACAACAAGGCTTGCAGATCATCAACATCAGAAGGTAAGCCTGATACTGGCAGGATCGAGTAGGCCATATACTACCTCAATAAAAAGTTTACTGAGATAGAAGAACGGTATGAGCTAATTGAAAAATACTGTCTCTCGCTGGTCTGGACGGTGAAAAAGTTGCGACACTACCTGGTAGTCTATCCAGTTTTGTTGCTCAGCCGCCTAGATCCCCTGTGCTACCTCTTCAACCAACCAGCCTTGGTAGGCAGGTGCGTAAAATGGCAGATGCTCCTCGCAGAGTTCGACATCCGGTACGTATCTCAGAAGTCCATGAAGGCCCAAGCCATGGCCGACCAGCTGGCACATCATCCCTTACCAGATTACCAACCACTAGAAGATTCCTTCCCAGACGAGCCGATCTTCACCATCAACGAGCTGAATCCAGACCAGTCAGATCTGGACCAACTGGATCCTGATCAACCAAAACCCCATGCCTTGTACTTCGATGGAGCAGTCAACACTAGAGGGTGCGAGGTAGGGGTCGTCTTAGTGGATCCCCAAGGAAGAATGCTGCCTGTAGCCAAGCAACTTCTCTTCACCTACTCACACAACGAGGCAGAATACGAGGCTTGTATCATGGGGCTACGACTTGCGCTGGAACTCTGGATCACACATCTGCAAGTATTCGGTGACGCTATGCTGGTAATTTCTCAAACCCTCAACAGGTGGAAAACCTGAGACCCCAAGCTCTAGCCATACCAAGAACTCGTACTGCAGTTAGCAAGCGACTTCCGGTTCGTCCACTTCCAACACATCAGCCGCAAGCATAACCCATACGCAGATGCCCTGGCCGTCTTAGCCTCATGGGTAGCAGTCACTAAAGGGCAGAACATTGCCATAGAAGTCACAACACTTCACCAACCGGCCTATAGCGAAGACGTCTACCACCTTATAGAAGTCCCCAAACAGGCCGACGCTAGACCCACAGCTATGCCTCTGGCCAGCCGCCCTTGCGACCAGCAGACTGTCGACCAACGCAGGGAATTAACTCTGGCTGACGAGCCAAACAACACAGATTATAGGTCCCCAGACCATAACCTGAGAAACTCACAACGAGAGGACCACCCATGGTATTCAGATATACAAACCTTCTTGGACACCGGAGAGTTCCCCCCGAAGGCCACCACCCAAGATAGACGTATGTTGTCAAGACTGGCAGCCGGCTACGTCTTCAGCGAGGGACAACTTTACAAAAGATCCCACAACCAAACTCTCCTCCAGTGTGTGACCTCGCCCGAGGCATATACGATTATGCAGGAAATCCATGAAGGTGTCTGCGGATCCCACATGAACGGGATCCTCCTGGCGAAAAAAATCATGCTTCAAGGCTACTACTGGAGCACAATCAAAGCGGACTGCACCACGTACGTTCGTCGCTGTCACCAATGCCAGGTACATGGAAACCTCATCCACGCGCCCCCCACAGAACTATACAACATGGCTTCTCCTTGGCCATTCTCCATGTGGGCCTTGGATGTGGTGGGCAAGATCAAGCCAACAGCCACCAATGGACATCGGTACATACTAGTGGCCATCGATTACTTCACCAGATGGGTGGAAGCGGCCTCCTACAAGACAGTAACGGTAGCCGCCACCCAAAGATTCTTGCGCAACAACATTATCACCCGGTATGGCGTACCCTTCGAGGTAGTGACCAATAATGGCACCAACTTCACAACCAAGCAGGTCACAAGCTACCTCGAACAATGCCATGTCCGTCACCTAAGGGCGTCCCCCTATAGGCCACAGATGAACGGAGCGGTCGAAGCAGCTAACAAGACTCTGGTCCGAATCCTCAAAAAGATGGTCCAAACACACAAAGATTGGCACGACCACCTCCCTTATGCACTCTGGGCCTACCGGACATCCCTACGGACCGCTACCAGAGCAACGCCATACTCACTAGTATACGGGTCTGAAGCAGTGTTACCAGTAGAAGTAGAACTACCATCCCTTCGCATCCTCAAAGAAGCAGCAGACTCTGATGATCAGTGGTCAGAATCACGCCTACTGCAACTGGATCTCCTTGACGA
>JAMKPZ010001518.1:0-60764 GCA_024699675.1 Amphibolis antarctica | reverse complement strand
TTTTTTGAATTGCACCTGGGAGAGCATGGAATGACGGTATTTTGGGTGCAAGGCCGAGAAAAAACATGATTTCATAAGAATTGCGTTTGCTTGGGTTTTTTATTATTATTTTCTGATGTCTTTTCTTATTTTAAACATTAAATAACTATTTATATCTATAAAATTTATGATAATTAAATTAAAATAAATTAAATTTTTATTAATTATTTATCTATATCATTAAAATTAAATTAAATTTATTTTTATCAATATTATTTATAAATGAAGTTAAAACTTATAAAGTTTAAATCGTCTGAAATTTATTTATAAATGTGTAAGTATTTTTATATTACATTTATTTATTTTTAATTTAATTTTACTTAAAAAATAATTTCACGTGCATAACGCATCTTAAATCTTAATTGCTTCTTATTTATTCGTATCTTTCCACGAATATACCTAATATATCTTAAATTTTAATTTCAAAAATAATTTAGTAAATATACCTAATATAGAATTTAGTGAATATATGGGTTGCTATAAGCATTTTAGATTTTAACCATGTATCCTTGTCAATTTAATTTCAACAATTTGAAAGATTTTATCTACTTTGCTAACTACTACAGGAAAATTAAAGTTCGTTTGTATATATGAAATTAGATAGAAATAAATTGTTAAGAATTTATTTTTCATTGAATTCAACAAATAAGTGTTTGTACACATTACAGAATTAAATAAAATTTAAACTTTTAGTGTTTGTGAATATAACAAAATTAAACAAAATTGAATTTATTTTTTATTTTAAAAATAATAAAAAGTCAATGTATTTTAAATTTTAATTATTGATTTTTTGAAAAATGCAAAAATTATAGAATGTCTCGTGAAATGAGACAGGTAAAGAGATTTCACTTAATTCATAATAGAAGAGGTTAGAATTGAATTTCAAATATCTATTTTAAATGAATTAATTAAATTTCATCATAGAAGATCGACACAAACACTTAAATTAAATGAAATTAATTTTTTTTTAATTTAATTCTTTTCAATTTTATCGATACAAATCTCCTTTAACATCAATTTTAAGATGTAGAATTCATTAATTTTATCTTTTTATTTTAATGTCAAGCACGTAAAAAATAATTTAATTTTTCGTAAATACTTAATATATCTTTTTCTTGAAATTTTTAATCAGGCCAAGTCATCGATGGAACATTTGACTTCGCATGTTAATTAAGTTATGGATGATTCGTTTGATCCTATTGTCCACTTGATCGATATGATTAAAGAAAAGATGATTGGTACTGATTATCGATCTATTTAATCATTGGGTCGATCATGTAGAAGATGTTCGATGAAAAGTTCACGTTACGAAACTCTTTTTCTTACTTTTGGAAATATCAACTCTTCAGTTAAGTTTGATAGTCATGATGACCATGGTTACAATTTCGTGGAGATCGGATTTTTTAGATGAAAGATTTGTAAACATTATTAATTTATTGTTAATATAATATTACATTTTAAACAAATTTTAAAAATAGAAAGTGCTTATAGCATTGTAAATGTACCAAAACTTTTAGGAAAACATGGTCGGTAAACTTTAAAATAAAAGTTGAAAGTATCAATTAATAGGTGTCTCACAAAATGTAGATATAATAGATTTCTCCTAAAAATTATTATCATATATTAAGATAAGTGTATGGTATCTTCGAGGGCGCCATGAGATTTATTTTTTTAATTTTATTTGCCGGATACTAAAATCCTTTAATTTTAATATCTTATGATTTGATTTAAATAAACTTTATAATTATGAAAAATTTTCGTAGTAAAATTTAAAAGAATTTATATTTGTAAAATAATAAAAATTTTAATTTATTATTTATTATCATTTTACATCTTTTTCGAGTGTAAAAAGAAGTCACGAGGAAGTAACCTTCAAAATTGAAGGTGCATTTACTTCACGTACTCTTGATTTTAAGAAATACTTACATTTTAATAATAATATTTACATTTTTTAATCTACTTCTATCGTTATTTTGTTATTTGTTATCACATTAATATTTTTATATTTTAAATAATATTATTTTATATTTTAATTAAAATAATTAAATATACATAATATATATATATATAAATATGTATATATATATCATAGGTATGTACATATACAAATATGATTTATGCTATATTGTAATACATATTAAAGATATAAATTAATAAATACATTGTAATATAAATAATGTGATGGTATATTAGATTTATTAACAATATAAATATATTATATTTATCGACGGTCGAGATTTCCCCTCGAGTGCTCGCCCCTGGTCGCGGTTGCTCCTTTCGCTAGGCCACTCACCTGAGTTGTCGGCGGTCGCGATTTCCGATAGCGTGCTCGCCCCCGGTCGCTCCTTCCCCTCACCTGCCCACGTCGCCCGCGGTCGCTCCTTTCGCTCGGTTGCGCCGTTCACTGCGTCGATAACCCACTCACCTTCAGGTCGCCTGCTGCGTCGATCGCTTGCGGTATATCTTCCTTTTCCTAAACATTGCAGTTGCCCTAATCTTCCTTGTTTTCATTTTTTCTCGGCTGCCGTGATTTTTCCTTGCTCGGCTACCGTGATTTTTCTTGTCCGCCTCCTCCTCCTCCGGCCTCAATCTCCTTCGGCCTCCTTGCATCTGCAGGTTCCGCCGTTCGTCCACCCTTAGCCGTCGTCTCTTTTCCACCAAACACCAGGTCGCTACGCCGGCTTCCTTCCTCTGGTTGAAGGTCGTGGAACTTTTCCTCAACATACGATAAGAGAAGAGAACGACGATGGGCGGGGGTAGGAAGAATCTGAAGAGAGCGTCCAGAGTGGAAGAGGTGGTCCTCCAGGACGGTGAGAGCATCATGCAGGTCGTAGCACTTAGAGGCTCAAATCTCATTGAGGTATCTGCTGTCCGCATCTCCCATTCCATTTCGTCATGTCTATTGTTGGCATTTATTAGTTTTTCTTGTGATCTGTAATTGCTTATGTTTTGAGGTTTATGTTTTTTTTAAATTTTATCGTAGAGGCCATAACCTAATTATTGCGTCTACTTTTCAAAACAACCTAATTCTTATATCTGCAGAAAAATGTTAGAAAAGCCAAAATTAATTCAGTTGATACCTTGGTGATACCCGCCCGGACCCTAGAGAGGTTGGAGCCCTTGATCGAGCTGCAGTGCTGCTTGTATTAGAGGGGGGAGGGGGAGTTTAGGGTTTAGCGTTTAGGAGGGGTGGGGGGTGGGTAGTTTACACCTTTACCTCACCAATCCTCATTTAAATGTTCATCAGTTTCTTTGGCTGATCAACTTATACTAATTGCTGACTGTTGGTTGTACGGCCAACTTGTCTTCTACAATCGCAGCAGCCGTTTCTGTCCATCATTTTATCATCATTTTGGTGCCAAGGGCTGTTCTTATTGTTCTGGTTGTTGATTGCAAAGGTTTTAGATTTCTTTTTAGCAAAAAAAGTTAGATTACTGCAAGTAGTACATTCTCCAATCACCTTCTTCAAAGTTAAGTATTGGAAGAAGCAAAAATTGGGGGTAAAAATATAAAACAATGCATTTATTTTGTGACCTTCTGGGTAAAAATTAGGTTCACCTTGAAAGTAGGTACATATCAGACGTTATGAAGTGTAATACTAGAAATGAAAATTACAGTTCTTACAACTACTTTTGTAGCTTTTCCTGTAGGTAAATTCATGTATTAGAATTTCATCATTAGTTTTTTGTCACGAAGATAAAATCATTGTTGGAGTAATAGATATGATCAATTACTTCTGAATTAACAATCCAAGTCTGTTCATTGAATAAATCTTGAATGGAAAGGAGACGTACCTGCAGCTCCCACGTTTTATTGTTGATTAACTCAAGCACTTTCTCGTATTGATTGATGGTTGGATTGTATTGCATCAGTTTCTCAGTCTTGTCCACAACTACGTTCGGTGCTTGGGCTCTTCCTTAATCAAAGTTGCTTTTAAGGGGGCTTGGAAAAACTTTATGAAGTTTATGCCCTGACAGGAATCCTTTAAACCAAAAAAGTATTTGTCAACTGAATGTCCTGCGCCATCACAATGGGTGTAGATTGGCTTGTCTTTCTTTCTTGTTTTTCAAGCACCCTTATTATCGTTCCAAGTTTAAGGCCTCTTTCCTCACCTATAGATGTCAGTGCACTCCCTTTATGATCTTGAAGTTGACCATGTTTCTTTGTTTGTGCTCTTGAAGGACAAGAGAATAGTATTTATTTAAACTAGGTATGGGCTTTATGGGGAGGATCTATCCTCTTACAGATGTGTAGAACTCATTGAGTCCTACAAGAAATTGGCAAACTCGTTCTTGTTGTTCATTATTGATGATCTCACTTATAGCTCCACACATACATTTTGGAAGATCCTTATGGGAGTTAAGTTTATCCCATAACCCCTTCAACTCCATAAAATAGACAACAAAGTTTTGTCTTTGATTAGAATTAGGTATCTCTGTTTATTTCAAAGATTCTCAGAGCATTATCTCGGTCGAGTCTTTCTTAGAGCTCCTTCTAGATGAGGTTAATATCATCTATACATCATGCTCTTGATGATGGTGGGATCAATGATGTTGATGATCTAAGAGAGGATTATGTTGTTGCAAACTTTCCACTGTTGATATTGTTCCCGATCTCCCTTTGAGTTGGGCTTATTAATTGTTTTGATGAATCTGAATTTGTTGTTGGCATTGAAGGACATCTTCATTGTGTGGGACAATGTTTTGAAGTTGTCTCTAGCGAGGCTATTTGACATGAGCATCACACGTAGTTGTCTGGTGAAAGGGATGAAAAATGGGTTTGCAGTATCTACGTCTATGGGTTGATTAACTTTGTTGCTGTTAGTCTTGGAGTCCATGGAGAAAAAAGGCAGGTGAAGTGGGTGATGGATGCAAGGATGAAGAGAAAGGAGAAATGCGGGCAAATGGGTGACTGATGAAAATGGACAAAGTTGGTTTCAAGGAAGAGAAAGAGAAAAGGGTGGGAGGTGTAGAGTGCAGCAGGTGCAGAGAAAAGACAGGATATTTGAATGACGGGAAAGAAGAGAAGAAAAAACAAAAGGCTTGCTCTTGATACCATGTAAAGAATCAAATGAGAAAAGTGGTGGCTTGATTTTTTTATCTGTATTCAGAAGTCCAAGTACAACCGTTTATAAGTGTCTGAAATATAATAACTGACATTAACTAAGCTTAACCACCCAAAGTTGTAAAAAAAAACTGTCACATATTTAAATAACATATGATTTCCAAACAATTGGCCAATTTAAGTTGTGTATGGATTTTTTTGGTAAATTACACTTGAACTTTTTCATTACTTTGACAGTTATGTTTTAACATTGCCTTATTGTATTTCTGCTGCTGTTTTTTTGCATTTGATTTGTTAAAACTACCTTCCATGTTAGATCATGGACGCCAAAGGTGGAAAACATCTGGCCTTGTTTCCCGCCAAATTTCAAAAGAGCATTTGGATAAAACGAGGTGTATTCCTAACTCAGTTCCTATCGGATTTTTTGATGCTCTCACACTTTTATGAACTAGAAAGTGTGGTGATGTTTTGTTAAATAAGTTGTCTATTCCAAACATAACCCTGATTGTGAGCAGGAAGCTTTGTTGTGGTGGATGGAAGCGGAATGGAAAAGGCCCTTCAATCAGGCAGCAAAATATCTTGCATTGTTTCTCAAGTTCTTTTTCATGAGCAAGTCCGTGCTCTTAAAAAGTCTTCAGAATGGTAGATTCTCATATCCCAATTCTTCAAATTTATTCTGGATTGGTTTGTCTCTGATTGTCCATGTTTTTCTCAGATCTTTTTGATTACTTGTTGTTTTGGGTTTATTCTTGTTATTCCTCTCATTTTTCGGATTCAGGCCTGAAATATTCAAGACCACTTTGCTGGATGATTCAAATGTTGAACAGCAGTGCCCCATTGTAGAATCAAATGATGATTTTGATTCTACCGATGATGATGGGATTCCTCCATTGGAAGCCAATTTGAATAGAATCAGACCAGTGGAGATGTATTCAGATTCTGAGACTGATCGGGATTGATATTTTTATTTTAAGTGAGCGCGAGAAAGCAAATGGAAAAAATATGTTTATTTCCCCCCTCGTTCTCTTCCCAACGTATGATGCTTAATGTGTTTGAATCTTCCCGAGTAAATAAGTTATAGGAATACATCCTGGAACTTATATTTTCCTGGTTTCCGGTGGGAATGAGAGTTGCAGGTGTACATTTTGAGGGGCTTTTTGTTGGAAATATTTGCAACCATAAAAAATGTCTTTGCTGTTAGTATTTTTGAGGAAGGTAACGAGTGGGAGTATGGGATACTGGGATAGGACTGCTGTTTGTCCTCTCAACGAGGGATGAAAATTTGTATTTAAATTCAAATAAAAAACAAACATTATAAAAAATTGAAGTGCTAAGGTGGCATTTCTCTACTTTCTGTTTGTCCATTAAATTAAAGTGAATTTAATTTTTATAGATTATTTATTTGTATTGACAAAATTAAGTTAGTATTGTTTACTTTTTGGTTTAAGTTAGAAATGAAATTTGAATTTATGAGGTATAAATTATTTAAAATTTAACTAGTTTAAGTTTTTTTACTCATTTTTGTTTGATCGAGAGAATTTTTAATTTTATTTAATTTTGAAAGGTATATAAATATTTTTGTATTGAATTTATTTTTGTTTAATTTAATTTTATTCAAAAAATAAATTTTTGTTAATTTATTTTCAATCAATTTTACTTACATAAATATACATTTAATTTCTTCTGATAATAGAAATTCTCCCTAGGAATTCATGGTTTTATCATCCACTTTTTTAAAAATAGTTAATATTGGATTTTGAAATTATATTAATTTCTTTCTCCAATACTTATATAACGAGGAAAAATTACCTGGTTATATAAACATTATATTAATTACGACAAATAGATTTACCTATTCATTCTTATTTCGGACACGTCTGATTCAACGGTAGGACATACATATTCACTGTAATCATGCATTCCTTTTTTACCGTGAAGTCGATAATTATGAAAATGTATTTTTTTTTACTGTACAGTTTAATGAATACCGGAGTTTTATCAAATGTATTCTTACGATAGGTCTGTATTTTGTAACGTATAAATAATTAATAAAAAATAGTAAAAATATTGATTTATTTTTTATATTTTTAAAGATACAAATTCTTTCTTAAATTTTAATGAATGGAATTGTTCATTTTTACCCGTGAATTGTTGATTGCATGAAATTTTATAAGCCTAAATTTTTTTAACGAAACTGAATTCCTTTCATTTCGTTAGTCACCATACTTCTTGATGATCATTCCTTTAGTGCGTTGTAAATGTAATCGACGAAGATCAAATAATAGGAGAGCCTTTATTTCTACTTTTAAGGCATTCCAATAAGTTTTTTTTTAAATTTAGATATATTACCTTAAAATTTATTAATGATAAAAATTACATCTAAAATAAACGTTTAAAAAAGATATTTATTTATTTGTTATGAATACAGTTTTCATTGACGCATCGTTGAGATAAATACTTTAGGTAACATTATTGTTGGCACAAATTCTTTTGCTAGTTTTTATAAGGATGATAATTTTATCTAAATTAAGATCTAAAGAGCTAGTGTGTTATTTTTTAATATTGATAAATTTTTACATCCATTAAAATTTAGATATTTTTACTTTTTAAATAAAATCAATAAATGAATAATATTTAAAAATTAAAATATTAAATAAATATATTAATTAGTCGACGAAAAATAGAGAGCATTTGCACGTGAAGACCATATACTGCGGTTAGCATTCCGACACGTAGTTACGCTCTTCCGCACGCCCTCCGACAAATGACTCGGATGCGATGGGTTCGACGACCACCGCGCCATTTCTTGCCGCCAGACGAAGCTTCTTCACTCCCACTCGTCGGACGTCGGCCATGGCGGGTACCGCCATCAGGGGCGTCGCTTTCGCTGGCTTTCCCCTCCTCCATCAGCCGCAGGTCCTGCTTTCTTTCTCCTTTCCCCAACGCTGCTTCCGTAGCCGCGGACGATAAAGACTGCAGTCCCTGCACGAGTTTCATCTAGGGTTTTTCCTTGGAGTTGATTTGTGATTTTTTGCGTTGTTTTTCGTACAGTTGTCTGGTGTCAGATCTCTGTGCCCCTCCTTGAGGTCGAAGAAGTTGAAGCTGCACGGCAGCTCGAGAAGGCTTCTCGCAGTGTCTGCTCGGTATTCGTCTTCTCGGGAATTCTCCAATCGACTCCAAGGTATCAGTTGCTCTTGATGGTCTCTGTTTTTCTGTCATATGTTTGCATCGTGTTGTTTGGGGAACATTTTTTCGGTTGAGGTAGTTTTCCATGCAATTCTACGCTTACGGGAAGCGATGATGTGTTAGATGGTCTTGAGAATTTTCCAAAGCTCTTGGAGGACATCGTGCAGACGTCCATTAGCACTGGTCCTCGTGGTGCGTTGAGATTGGTGCAGGGCATTCAAGCTACCATTGGTGTTGGTGCGGAGTGGCTGTCCGATGTATCAAGGGTACGCAGTTTGTTGTGTACAACTGTATATGTATTTATGGTATACTTGTAGAAAAAAATTTAATTTTATACGTATTAATTTATGGTATACTCGAAGACAACAACTTACTTTCAATCAGCATGTGCTCCTTTCAAACATGTGTTCTCTGTTCTCTATCCCATGTTTTCAAATGGCACTTTTAACTAGTGTTAACCATCAATTAAATTATAATCATATGTTCAAGATGAGAACAACATGTGTTTTAATTTCATGCAGACAGCTACTACATCCACAACCTTGCCCACTGGCCCCACTCAACTGCAACTGGGATTGCTTTCCCCCTTTTATCTTCGGAAATTATTTGAGCGCATGGGAGCAACTTATATCAAGCTAGGGCAGGTAAATGAAGCATTTACTTTTGCTTAAACCTGCGTGATACTCCTTTCATTTTGTTCTGAACAAAGACTAGGTAACATCTTAATTAAATTTCCAAGTCTTAATTTCCTTCATTCTTGTACCATGGGAAATGGTAATTGAGCAAAAATTAAAACATGTAGCTAAAATCACAGAAAATCAATTTGGGTTTATGTCAGGTAGGTTGACAATGGAAGTTATTCATTTACTTGAAAACTAATGGAAAATTTTAGAGTTAAGAAAAAAAGATCTCCATATGGTTTTCATTGATTTAGAAAAAAGTTTATGATAGAGTGCCTAGAAATCTATTGTGGTAGGTTTTAAAAAGAAAAGTACCTATACAATATATTAATATTATAAAAGATAGTATGAAATAGTAGTTACTGGTGTTAAAACTATAGGAGGAAAAATCAGAAAATTTCTGATAGGCATAGACCTACGGATGAAATCATTAATAAATTTAAGAAGAAATATCTTGGTATATCCTTTTTGCGGATGACATAGTTTTAATTGATGAAAGAAAGTTAGAAATTAGTTTTAAATTGGGATTATGGAGAGATACTTTAGAGTTCAAAAAATTTAGATTGAGTTGGTCAAAAAATGAATATATGAAAGGTTATTTTAAAGAAAATAAGAACAATAACGAACATATACACTTAGATGACTATGAGATTCATAAAAGTAAAACATAAATAGAGGTTAAGATCTATAATAAATAGAAATAGTGAAATTATAGAGGTTGCTATTCATAGGATTAAAGTAGGATGAGTGAAGTGTAAAAATGCTTTTGAATTATTATGTGATAGGAGAATGCTTTTAACATTAAATGGAAAATTCTATGACGTTTTTTGCTTAGTTATACTTTATGACATAAATGTTGGGTTGTAATGGATGACCATATGCAAAAAGTTAGTATTATCAAAAAATGATTTTATTAGGAATAGAGTAGGAGTTATATTAATTAAAGGTAAGATAAGAGAACATTAACTTAACTAATTTAGTCATATCTTTAGATGGTCAAATAATGCGTTAATTAGGAAAGGAGAACTAATCAATGCAAAAGAAAGTAAAAGAAGAAGAGGAAGACTTAAAACTACTTAGGAATTGTGAGAGAAGTTTTAGATTTATGTAATTTAATTGAAGATGGCTCCTAAATGAAACCATAGAGAGAAGTATATGGAAGAAAGATATTATGTGGCTGACCCAACATAGTGGGATTATTACTCGAATTGCTTTTGTTGTTGGACTATATATTTTGATCTTATAATTGGTTCCTTGTGTTGATTTGGTGACTGTTATGTTAATTATTGTACAATCAATATATTGCATTGATGTGAAATCATGTGTTTTACCATCTTTTAAGCAGTAATAAAATATGAATTTTTCTTTTGCAAAGGTATGATTTTTGCCAATGGTTTTTTTTGTTTTCTTCAAAATGATTCAATGTCCTTCTGCTTTTGTAATTTTTATCTCACCTGGAAAAGTCTCAGCCCAAAAAACCTTGTATAATTGAATGGTTTCCTAATATCTTATTGACACAGTTTATTGCATCTGCACCAACATTATTCCCTGCTGAGTATGTTGAAGAATTCCAGAACTGCTTTGATAGGGCACCCCCAGTTCCATTCAGTGAAATCAAAACCATTTTGCAAGAGGAACTCAAAAGGCCTTTGGATAGTGTTTATGACTACATTGATCCAGTGCCTATTGCATCAGCATCTGTAGCTCAGGTCTTTCAACGTAATTAAAACTGAATTGATTGAGTATTAGAGGCAAATAATGGAGGTTTAGATTTCTATTTGCAGGTTCATGCTGCAAGGCTCAAAGGTTCCCAGCAGGATGTGGTGATAAAGATTTTGAAGCCTGGAATAGAAGATACACTCGTTGCAGATTTAAACTTTGTTTACGTTGTTGCACGGATCTTGGAGTTCTTGAATCCAGATCTTCATCGGACATCATTGGTAAGAGATTGATGCCTTGCCATCTCTTAGTACATGTGTTCTGCAGAGTATATGAACAAATGGATCTTAGGATTAGGTTAAGTTAGGTTTTCTTGTGAATTTAACCTTGCATTACTTGTAACTGTCTTCTTTGTGTAACCTCTATATATAGAGGTTTTATATTTTGTTAATAAATCAATCAATTCCACCTATTTTTTGTTTCCATATGGTACTGGTGTTCATGTCTTGAGAGTCTAAGAGTGTGAAAGGTTTAGGTAGGGAGGGGGGGAACCCTAGTTGTTGCCATTCCTCCTCCCCACCCAAAAACCTTACCCTACATTCAATTGGCCACACCTATTGCTCCTACCCAAGGTTTTGTTGCCACCACAATATGCCTTTTTTCCCTTCTTTCCTCCACAACCTCCACTTGCTACCATTGTTGCTCCCTTTGTTGAGGGTTTTCTTGATGTGAGAGACAAGGTTGAAGAATGAGGAGGGGGAGAAAAGGGATGGTTGTGGGTTGCATGATTTCTTTTATTAAAAAAAGAGAGAGGAAGCTAATGAGAGTTAAGGGTGGGAGAGGAAAAACATGTGAGGGGATTTGTAGTTATAGAAAGAGAGAGAGTGAAGAAAAGAGAGAGGTGGGGAAGGAAAAGAAAGAAGAAAGAGGGGATAGGGAAAAAGAAAGGAGTTTTTTAATAATAAATAGTGTTAAAAAGGAAAAAATTCAATATATCCATCATCGTCCTCCAATTTTCTTCTGTTTGTTGTGTAAGTTTCAATGTTAGTTGATGTTGTTCTGTCACTGTTATTAGATGGTTTAATGATGGTTGGATTGGTATTTACAGGAGCTTGTCTTTGCAAGTTCAATGTTGAATCTAATGATGACAATAATCTTTGGAGCTTATTTGAATGTCTATAACAAATATTGTTTTTAACTGAGTCAAGTATGTTATTCCAAGTTAATTGATTTTTGTGCCTATTCATCATACAGTCAAAGAAGTTGACCTCTTGCTTGTATATCAATGTTACTTATCTGATATTACTATTTCTGCCATAGCAGTTGCTACAGTTCTTGCCTAATTACTGTCTACTATAGTTGTTTATGTTTATTTTGTCATTTACTGTCATATCAATGTTACTTTTTGAGTTTGTTGTAAGTTGGATATCTTGGATGTTCTATCTTGAGGGGGAGTGTTATGGTATATGAATAAATAAAATCCTTATATGGATCCTAGGATTTGGTTAAGTTAGGGTTTCATGTGTGTTTAGTCCTACATTGCTCAATTTATAATTGTCTGTGTAGCCTTTATATATAGGGGTCTTATGTCTTGTTAATAAATCAATCACTTCCATCTATTCTCTGTTTTAACATGTTCCAATGGTGAATTTTCTTTTAAAGGGTCCATGAAAGGTGCAATATACTTAGTTTTCCATCCAAGCATTGTTAAAGTTAGAATCTATTAATTGGGCATTTTATGCTTTCCTTGGGGTATTTTAAAATCTATTGAAGGGAACTTTAAATTAAGCAACATTACAAAGCATTGGTTTTCAACCCAGAGAGATCATGTTTCAGAGCATATTTTTTCGAGCTTTAAATCACATAAATTTGTTTTTCTTTTTCACATTCAGGAAGCATCGTGTAACACCCTTAATACATGTCTAATCTACTTTTCTGCACAGTATAGTTTCTCAATAAATTATTATGACGTCACCCTTACTATTGGGTCATCAACTATTTTTCAAAAAAATTGTCTTTAATTTTCCAAATAATTCATTTATCAATGGCCAAATTTGTTTGATTTTCAGATTTTGTGAGAAATGCTAGGAACCGCATCCATATAAATTTTTCTTTATATCTGTTGCAACTTAACTGCATTTATGATATGCTGTTGATATTGGAATTATATCCTTCATGTTTTTAATGAAACGTCCTGCCTGGATCCTTTTTCTCGTGTTTGGAATTATAGTTATGTTTTTAATATTAATCTTGGTTTTTAGAAACAATATCCTCATGCTTTGGTACAGTAGGTTGCTATTGTCCAAGATATTAAAGAATCAATGCTTGAGGAGGTTGATTTTCAGAAAGAAGCTATAAATATCATTTCTTTCACGAGGTATTTGGAGGACATGGGCATTACAAGGCAAGCCAAAGCGCCACATGTTTATCACCACTGCAGCACCCGTCGTGTCTTGACAATGGAAAGGCTTTATGGAGTACCACTTACCGATCTTGATTCTATAAGATCACTAGTTACTGATCCAGAGATGACTCTTATAACTGCACTTAACGTTTGGTATGTTCTTAATATTCTGTACAACACCTCATTCTGTTGAAGCACACAATATGTTGCTTCCAGTTTTCAGTCATTCTAAAATCCTTTTATCATTTTGGTCTTTTGATTCATAATATTGTATTAATCAATTCTGGAAAATTCAATAGTGATGCAATGGCAACAATTTTCAGGTTTGGGAGTTTGATTGGATGCGAATCATTTCATGCTGATGTGCACGCAGGCAATTTATGGCTTCTGCGCGATGGCCGTATTGGGTTCCTTGATTTTGGTCTGTACTCTGTACTCTCTCTTGGATTCATATGATTTCTGAGTTTATCCTTTTTTTTGATTGCACGTGTGATATTTCTCAATGTAATATTGCTGTGGAAAACACTGGTTCATGCTAAAGTTACACGGTTCATATAATCTTATTTGGGTTGCACATTGTTTATCTATCTCACAAAAAAATTTCCAGGAGCCATATTCTTCTATAAGTTAGGTGCATTCTCAGTAGCTTTATGTCTTAGAATTCCAAGGGAATATTGTTGATTATTATTGTTTCATTTTTAAATTCAAGATGAAGAGAGGAGAATACCACTATCAACAAAATGTGAGATATTGCACTAGAACGGAAAAGGGAGTACTTGTCCTACAAAACATGGTATTCGATAATACCACTTTGTGGACTGAAGCATAGTATTCAATATCAAGTTTTTGTAAGTATCGGTCCTACAAAACAAAACGTATTGAGTATTATTGAAAATTTTAGTGGAGACAAATCAAAATCATGTAAACGTGGAATCTTGATTAGAAAACCTTGAATTTTTATTTGGAACTTCAAGATAAGATAAAACAAATCATAATAGACATAAAACCTTTTAGAATGAATTTCTAGACAATTATAATAATTAAAATGTTGCATTTAATGCTCACATGCATGGAGAAAAGCTTGAAATGAAACGGTGCATGTAATAAAATATATCATAACGTACTAAAACGAACATTTTTGTATAGAACACAACTTGAAAATATTTAAATCAAAGAAAAAATCAAAGAATAATAACGAAAATGACAAAATCAATAAGAAAAATCAAAGAATACTGAAACAATTACCAAATTAATTATTTCTTAAATATTCAAGTTAAGACAGTTATGTTTAAGAAATTTGGTAATTGTTTCAGTATCTTGAATTTTCTTGAATATTGTGTTTAAGAAAATTGACAGATATTAAGCAATGGCAATATCTATTCAATTTCATCAGAAAATACAGCATTTCCAAGAAATCAGGATTCGGGAATAAAAATTCTGAACGAAATTTAGGATTATAAAAAATGATCTAACCTTGGCAAGTAATTCAACAGAAAAAGATCACCATTAGTAGTGTTGTTGTGTTTCAGCATAAATTTTGACCATCTCAAATGATGCAATCTTCTTCTTTGGTAATGATGGGTTTTGGTTGATTTGACTTGACATTTCTGACTGTGACAGTGCCAAAAACGATATACTGGTGTTTATCATGTCTGATAGTTGTAAAATTGAGATGTATTGGTGAAATTTCATTGATACATCTCTATACGGGATTCCATGGACTCCAGATGGTCAGGCCCATCCATCCTTATAGGAAAAACTATCAGTGTATTCTAGCAATTCTTATAGAAGTAACTGGTAGATATTGGATAATCTGAGAATCTTATTTGAATAGGGAGAACCACCCTAGTTTTAGTAAATTCTAGAAAAACTCTCACTGAATTCTACTACTTAAGGTTTCCTTGTGCAAGATTGATTTTGGAATAGGATACAAAATTCATAATTTTGTTTTGGATATTTATAGACGTCCCTGTCCTCTTATGTATGTCTTCAAGTGAACTGTTGTTAGAGTATGCTGGAACTATTTCTTTTAGCTTCAGCAGTGCAAACTTTGGTAGCTTGTTATTATTGAAAACTGCAGGAATCGTTGGACGCATATCTCCAAAGACGTGGGCTGCCATGGAAGTATTTTTGGCATCGTTTGCAAATCAAGACTATGAAGTAATGGCTACTGCTTTGGTCGAAATGGGTGCTACAGGAACTAATGTAGATGTTAAGGCCTTTTCAGAAGACCTGGAAAAAATATTTTCGTCTATCCAGGTATGTGTGCTATTTACTTATTTGACATACAACAGAAGCAGCCACATCTTGTTTGGAACCTGAATCTTTTCAAGCTTCTCTTTGTACAAGGCCTCTCATCAATAATTAAAACTCCATTACACTGATGCCACTAAAAAGAGAATTATACTGATGGGCCATAACAATCCCATTCACCATGTCACACATGGAAGTTGAAGTGATGTATTTGTGAGAGAGGTCCATGTCCTGTCAGGCCACAAGTTTTGCCACACGCACACATGTGCCATCCAAAAAAGGGATAAATCCAGTGTATGAGACTCCTAATGTGACATTCATCCAGTGCCCCTTTCTTTATCTCTATGCTATTTGAAAATGGGAACCGGTATACATTCTTTGTTTTGGAACTTTCATGTTGGGTCATGGTATGATTTCATATTGGTATGTCAAGGAATGCATACCAGAATTGATGTAGTGGCGTACTAATTCTTCCTTTCCTTCACCACAAACACAAAGCATTGAACACTGCAGTGTCTTTTTGCTTTCCTGCTACAACTTTCCTGATTATTCAACTGTTTATGCATGTTGGAAGTCTTCAAGAAAGTTCGTAAGCCTATGAAACATAGCATCTCCTTACTGCTTCTCCAAACCCATTAGTTTGTATCGTCCAAGTCATGCATCCCTTCATCTCATTCTTCTTCTTCTATAGTGGTAGGATTATAGGACCAGACCACTTGAAGCTCCAAATTCTACATCTCCACAATTTCACTCTTCTCCTTTTTGAAATTTTTTTATGGTAAGTCATACCAATCACCAAAATTGATTCCAATTCCTTCTTTTTTTTTTCACAATTTCGTTTTTCATTCCATAGTGGCATTCCAAATTTCGAACTAAGCCTGCCCTCCTTGTTCAATAGAATTTATTAGGTAACAATCTTTGTTCCCTGCATTCTGATTCCTTCCACATATCTGGTAACGTTGATTCATCTACATATAAATTGTTCCTTGTATGAAGTTGAATACGTGGGCTGTTTTTTGATAGTCCTTTGTTTCCTGCTGATCACTAACTAAGAGACTCTCTTTACCTCTCGTTGATCTGATTTGCAATAGAGATACTTCTATCTCCTTGACAATAGAGCTGTATAATCAGAGCAGAGGATTTCAAAGTTTCAATAAGGATGAAAAAGGGTCCTAGGATAATAAGAAAGCCTTCAAAGAAGAGAAGGCACTAATGGTGATTAAATCTATTCAGTAAAATTATGCATCAATGCTTCTGACAACTCAATTGAGAATAAATATTCTTTGTACTCCTTTTTTGTATCTTTTAGACTTGGTTTTTTACAACTTCATCAAAACACCAAAGCTCCAGACTTGCAACATCTTGTGCCCAACTTGTTTTGACTTTGATTGCATGTTAGGGTCCTATTGGAGCATCTGACACAATGGAATCACATTTTATCCATTATTTGACTATATTGTGATTATCCAAGCAATTTTCAAAAGTGTTGCGAAGACTGAACCATATCATTATTTCAAGATCATCTGTCAAATGATAAGAATTCGGATGAGTTTATGTTTTTGTAGGATTTATTGCTTCAAGAACGTGTGGTTTTGGGATTTTCTTACTCTTTTTTTCATGATAGATTATGATTTACTATTTGTTCCTTCTGCAGAATTTAGATACGGAAATCATCGTTGCAACATCAAGGGAAGAAAATGCAATATCCGCTAATGTTGTTGTTGATGATAGACAGATGAATGCTCTTTTCTTGGATGTGGTAAGTGATTACTTTCTGCATAATTTCCTTGACATGTTCTTTTTTCTTCCATTTTATCTCAATACTGGCTTGTTTAATCACGCTGTTCCAGTTTAATATAAAACCTGCTTGGAAATCACTATGGCAAATTGGGACCATTTCATCGAAGTTTCGTTGGTAAATTATTCGCACATCAAGAAGACGACTTACATATTATTTAAGAGCGCGAAACACTCTAAATTTTGTAGGTACGAGTCAGCGAATACTATGGGTTGAAGTTTCCACGCGAATTTGCACTTCTCATGAAGCAGCTCTTATATTTTGATCGATATACCCGTTTGTTAGCTCCAAATGTAAACATGCTTCGAGACCAAAGGATCACAATTGCTTCAGAACGAAGAATGGCGAGCAGAGAACGTTTCTCGTGACAAAATACTGTATTCTGGAAACCGGGAAGCACTTTTTCGGACGGATGTTGCTGGCTTAGGACACCATCCTTAGTGAATCTAATGCAAATAAAATGTAAATAGAAAGTGTGATGTTTCCAACATCTACGGTTAGCGATGTTTATATGATAGGAAGATTATCCACATGGCTCTATTTATATTTCCCTGCTTGATTTTTTCTCTGTTTTTAATTTTTTACTTCCCTTTCAGTTTTGTGTCCTTGAGTATTCTTCGTTTTGATTGAGGCTTTTCTTCGTTCACTTTTTTTAACAATTTCACAATGTTTGTTACGAAAAGTCTTTTGCCACGGTACAATGCAAGAGAAGAGATGCCTACCATCTTCAGTTAACTCTTGACATGGCGGATCATATGGAGATATTTATTGTACTTTTGTCTGGTTCACAGTTGTGATGGTTCTGCCGAATGGGTCATGTAGTGATCCACTCAACGACCAAGAAATCCAGCCACAACCACCAACACAAATCACTCTGAGACGCTGGCAACTTGCTGAATTTGGAGTAGCAACTTGACGCTGCTCTATCTGCGATACTTTGTAACAATCGACCTTGTGGTATCAAGAGGTTGAAGGACATGACAACACTTAAAAATGCCTGCATGGTAGACTATTATCAATCAGGGCTGCATGGAACGTGGAGAGGCCACAGCATGGTGAGGCGTCCGGTGATAGGCACCAGTGTGTTTTGAAGGGCGTATCCAGGACACGCTTTCCAAATCCAAAGCATGAAAGTAAGCATCGGAAAAACGACTTTGAGTCTTCCAAATTTCAGTGGGATAATGGAAGATCTTGGGAGTGATGGAAATGATTTGATTTCTTGAGATGTAACCATCACTAAACTTGTCTAGTGGGAATAAAAAAGGCGGAGTATTTCAGATATGTTATTTAGATGGAAATGGTTCGATGTTTTCTCGAAATCCCTTTTTCTAAAAATGATGAAAGCACCGCAAAAAATAAAAAGTAACGATAATACGAATACATCATCATTTGGGGGTGAAATTTTGGTTACGGTCCTATACTGGCGCAGTTAAGGAAGGCAGTCATGGATGCCAAATGCTAATGCCTTCAATTGTCTTTGGTGGTATGTAAAATGACTTTCAAATCCTACGAATGCCTTCGAATACGTGAAGAGAGGGAGAAAAGCCTTTATTTGGAGCCGAATTAGCAAGCCAATGGAGATAAATTCACTATCTATCAACCAGGTCCTCTGTACTCAAGTTGAATCCAGCAAGTTCTATTCTGGTATGTCAATAGTATTCTTTAAATGTCTGTTTTTATCAATGCACTTATTACAGCATTATTTATTTTAATAACTTGTTAGACTCAAAAATTGTATGCATAATCAAATCCATCTAATGAATGCATACATCATCTTTGAAATAAAGCGTAGGCTTATTCACATGCATATAACATATGATTTATCAATTTGAATAATCTAATCATGTAAAATATATCCATAATATTTATATTTAATTAGATTTTAATTTATTTATAATATTCCTAAAGTTTAAAATAGATTTCTCATATTTAAGTTTTATAATATTTCACAATTCATAAAGAACATTTTTAACAACGACAACCATATGAATCATAATTTTATTACATAAGATCAATCACACGAATCAATTTTTATCTGTGATCAAATTTTCAATTAAATTACATAAATTTAAATTTTATCTCAAAAATTCCTAACCAGGTACACACGCCTGAACTTATTTCTTCCTAATCGATTTTTACATAACATAAGATAGTAAAAAAGTTGATTTTAATAAACATGTTGATTTACATATTAAAATTCATCTATTATTAAAATCAATAAGTGCATACGATACAATATTTGAGTCTAACAATGGTATTAAAATAAAGAATGCTAACTTGGAAAACCCATTACACCTGGTAACAACTTGTAAACCTGCATGCAGCATTATACAGATGTAATTAAATGCACTAATTGAAGGTTTAACATGTGCATCTAAAGTGCCGCCATTCTTTTTAATTCATCAGAGAACTTTGAATAGGGATTACTACAAGTCTACCACTGCGATTTTATTGTTAGTTGCAGTGTAGGAGATGAACATGCGAATAATTTCCAGAAATTAAAAATTATCATATGGCATGGATTACGATCGGAAAATAGTTGCCACCCCTGCCCAAACGACAAACAAGAATGGATAGAGGTCCAAGATCCTTCGGAAGAAACAGGGACAGAATCTGGAACAGCAAATAATTTACATCAAGTAAAGAAAACAGATGGAGTATCAGTGCTTTGCTAAAGATTTGCAAAAGAATAAAGGATATCAAAGAAAGCATCATGTATTCTCATCCTTCTAACAATATTACAGTTTCTTTTTCTGTCCTATAGATTCTTCCATGGTCTTCAAAAAATGAACTGCTCTTGATGCATATACTCTGGAGAATTTGTACCTCACTTTATCTTCAAGTTGGATACGAAATCGCCCATGTCATTGGTATCATTCATAATGTCCCTAGCCGAGAGGTACCCCATTAGTCGATGAAGAACACGTTTTCTTGCGAGCATCTTTTCCAGTTGAGTAAGTCTCACCTTCAACAAAACGAAACAGATTCCATCAACAGTCAACACAGTATAACGACTTGAAAACATATACTATTATGCATAAAACCAACCCTAACCCAATACAAGGTCATGAAATCGTTTTCTCCAAGTTTGATTCTTATAGATATACATGTATAAGCCCTGTAGAATACACGATCATAGTGCCAATGTATTTTCACTTTACCTGGTGAGTAATCACGAGGGGCAATGTGAATCCCGTTAATGACTGAATATGAAATGATATCTTCACATCCACCACAGCGCAACTTATTGGTTTTCTTTCTTGAAAACTTGAAATGCGATGGCATCTGAAGCACAACCAAGCACTTGTAACAGAATAAAAAATTTATACCACCCAAGACTGGCCTGTAGCAGCGTTGAGAGTTTTCTTTTTTCTGTTGGAGTTCCACTTTCCCTTCTTTACGATGATTATGAGCACAAAGAGGATTGAGGGCTGAATATTCTACAGAGGAATGATAGCCTTCTGCTTCACAGCGTAGACAGCAGGAAACTGTTTCTGTGGGTTTTAGAAGTTGAGCGTCTTTAACTAATGTTCCTCTGCTTCTCCATGGAAGTTCACTAGGATAGTGAGGGATGGTTAAATGAGAATAGAATGCATCTTTCTTAGGTGTGGCTTCATGGTTGCCAGGTGTAACAGAGGGTGTATATTTAGAACTACTCCTGGAAGATTCACCAGCAAAGGATGTATCTGTTTCTGACCCAATTGAGTTATGTTCAGATAAGAAGTCATCATAATCATCATTGTTAATTTCACGTTCAAAAGTGAATATGCTAGAACTTCTAGAAGATGATTGTGAAGCGACACTCCTTTCCTGAAGCTGTTCTTGGAATGAGGCACTCATTTCACTATAAACTGAGCAGGTGTCCACCTTCTCTACCCCCATATTTAAAATTGTCGAAGGTCTTTGTCTTCTCCTAGACACAAACCCACGCAAGGGGAATGCTCCATGAGAACTCCCCATGGTTGGAGATCCCACGAAATCACTTGTCTGGTTGCTGGAAAATGCATGATCTTTCACATCTGAAGCCTTGTTAATATGGCTCATTGCGACAGAATGTTCGCTCCCACCCAATAAGGTCCTGTGAGAAATTTCCCTTGATGGAGATCCCACGTGATCACCTGTAGAACTGCAGTTTGTCTTGTCATACAGACCATCCAAATTCTCAGCAGCACCTGCAGATGCAGGAACTTCTGGCATTGTAGAAGATGATCTTTCATGGCATCTTTCCTGAATTGGAGATCCCATAAAATCCATGGTGCAGTTTCTGTGGTTTTTGTCATCTTTAGCATGTCGAGACTTGGTAATTTGCTTATATATAGGAAAGTTTTTGCCCCCATTCCTTGGCCTTCCACTAGAACTTTCAGATTGCATTCCAGAACTTGTCCAATTTCTTAACATTCCATCATTTCCAACATCCAAAGGTTCAGTAGTTCGTGTGGGTGAAGGGCTGCTTCCATTTTTGTGTGATGTCAGGGACGTTCTATTGGAATTGTCATGAAATGAAGATTCAAGGTTATCACTTGACAAATAACTAAAGATCTCTTCAATATTATCCTGTGACTTTGAGGTTCTCGAGCTATCTGGACGAAGACAACAAAAAGTATTTACATGATGCTACATGGCTGCAACCAAGGATTGAGTCTTCACTCGTACCATCATCTAGAGTCTAGAAAAATTTAAAGCTCACCTTGAAATGTTGTGTTACATTTGTCACATTGTCGGAAAGGAACATCACCAAATCTTGTAACCACAAAACCACAATTTGGGCAAGCAACAAAGCCTTTGAAAACGTTGTCACTTGCCATTCCCTTATGAGGAAACTAACTAGAAATAATTGCACGACTACAATGACCGTTCACCAGGAATCTCCGATCACCTTCTCCACAAAAAAATTCTACGAAATCGTTAGCTACAAAGTCATAAACACATAGAAAAGAAGTGCATAAATCAAATTTCCAAGCAGAGGGACAAGCTTGATTTGACGTTCATACCAATAAAGTCGTAAAATTTGCCCTCTGCAAAACATCTAACATGATCGGTAACTCGGTAACTCGGTAACTACGGCAACAACGACTTTAGAGACGCTAGAAGTTCCAATACAGGGTTTGCTGGAAACAAGATTTCTGAACTTGAAAACGCAGAAACATCAAAAACAGAAAAACATGAAAGGCATCTACCTGAAAACAGGAGCTTCGGTTTCATACTGTTGTCTTTGATTCACAGTCCTGCGGTGATCGACGATGATCGGAGAGGCGAATCGACGAAATCCTGGGAGAGGCGAATCGACGAAATCCTGGGAGAGGAGAAACTAGGGTTGAAAATGTTGTAAGAGAGAATTCTAGATGTGATTTACAAATGAGATTTAATAACTAGAAACTAGTGCATGGTCAGACCGATATTGATTTACAAATGAGATTTAATAAAATTCGAGGAATTTAAGTTTCGTCTGGGAATAAAATTTATAAAGATTTTTTTAAATATATATTTTAATAAATAATATAATAAAAATAAAGATTTTTATTGTAATTATAAAAAAAAATTAAATGTTTTTTTCTTGATTTAAGAATTATGTGACGTAAAAAACATAAACTCAAAAACAGCAAAAGTTACTTAATTTATGAACTTTGTTAAACAAAATTTTAGGTATGGATACTTGAAAGTCATGTCCATTTAATAAAATTCGACAATCAAAGATTGTGTAAATAGGACCCACCTCGATCTTCAACGACTGTAAAATTGCGTGGATGATGACGCCTGACGATTTTTTTTTTTTCAAACGCCTGGCGATTGAAAAACAGAAAAAACAGTCGAAGCTAACGTTGAATAACGATTATTTTGATTTAACACGTAAAAATAAAATTAACTGATGAGTTTTAATTAAAAGATTGTAGGATTCAAGTTATTTACGTACGTAGTTCAAATTATAGCTTTTCAGGTCAACGTACGTACGTATAAAAATATATGCGGTTAATTATAGCTTTTCAGTTGCCAACATTTTGATGATTATAATTAATGTATTTTAATACGGTAATTGAAATAAAATTAATGGTCGAGGGGTTGTTCTGTGGATCGTGCGGTGCACGAAACCTGATGGGGTTGGTGGCACGTGGAAAGATGGTGCAGGGATACGAGTAATTTTTTGTTGGTTTGCAAGTCTAGCCGACAACGCTGAACACTCGTTTGTTAATAAAATTTTAATTTTAATAATTATATAAAGTTTAACTTAAAAGTAATTTTACGTATAATATTAAAATTTTATAATAAATTATATAGTGAGAATTTATATATAGCAGTTTGTGTAGTAATGATTAGACTTAAAAATTTGTATAAAATTAAAATTAAAATTAAGGATTTGTTTAAAAACACTCGCAATAATTATAAAAATTACTCTCAACGTCGTTATAACATGAGTGGATTTTTGAAATAGCTTTTTCATTTTTTCTCCTACACCAAAAATCACAAAAAATCATTTCTGTTATTACTTTATTTGGCAGAAAAAGTAATTTTTATGCTTTCAAAGCAAAAAAAAGTTATTACTAAACGCATCTTAAAACTATGTTGGCAAACATAAATTAATATCATGTCAACTACTATTAACCCATGCGCCCAAACGACTGGTCTGTAACTTGTTTAGATAAAAAATGGATTCCATTATCAAGCCATCGAGCCTATCTACTTCTAATTCGGTGCCTTCCTGTTTTTTCTGGTAGCATGCTTCTTATATTTTCATGGTCATGTGTAACCTGCATGATTTCTTCCAGTGAAAGAGTAGTAACGCTTTGTTTGCTTCTTTGATTGCTTTCTCCAGCTTCAGTACTCTTTTTGATACAGTGAAGAGGATGGCTCCCATCTTTTGGAATTCTTGATGCCTTGATTCTACATTCTAAGTTGTTCTCCATATCTCATGATCACTTTATCTGAAAATATGAAGGCTCTTCTCCGATGCATTAGAGAGTTGTCTTTCCATATGTATCTAAAGTTTTTGAACGATTGCTACTTCAGTACTCTTTTTGAACGATCACTTTATCTGAAAAGTTTTTGAATTACTTATGAATAGAATTAATAGGCAAATAGAAATCAGTTACAACTTAAATTGTGCATGCGTATCCACAAAAACGGCCTATTAGCTCAGCCGGTTAGAGCGTCGTGCTAATAACGCGAAGGTCGCAGGTTCGAGACCTGCATGGGCCATTAAATTTTTTTATTGAAAATTAATTACGTTTGGGGTTTGTGCTAATCCATAGCATAATTACACCCTTATCATAATAACACAAATGAAGCACCAATCCTCTAGTGAGTTTTTGTTTTGTCGAAATCTGGTTAAATCACAGTTCGAAATATACAAAACATGCAATAGTAAAGATTAAAACAATTGTGATTAAAAATACTAATTTTCTGATTATTACACACAAAAGTTGCATATGTAATGACACTTTTTTTACTTGCCGTTAAAAAATAAGTGCCCATCAAAATTACAGAACAAAGGAAATGGCTAACGATTTTTTGAGTTAAAACTTTTTATCGAAAAATAGTTAGGTCATGGGTTTATACTGGTCTATAAATAATTATACTTTTATCATAATAACATAATTTAAGCACTAATCTGTTAATGAGTTTTTGTTTTGTGGAAATCTGGTAATTACACAAAACAAGCAATAGCAAAGGTTTGCTCCTTGTGATTTAGAAACAATTTTTCTGATTATTACACACAAAAATTGCATGTAATTACACACATTTTCTACTTGTCATTAAAAAGTGCCCATAAAATATACAGAACAAGGAAATAGCAAATGATTTTTTGAATCAGTTCTACTACATGATGAGAACAGAATCATATTAGCTAATTAATGCACGTACTCCTGTCCTCTAAAACTAGATGTAAGAGTAAGAGTAGACGTGTTGATGATTTCTATAGGACATGAATACGTTTGTTTTTTTCACCATCATCTTTGCACTCAAAACTGGTGTTGAATACACATATGCACAAAATTCAGGCCCAAGGGATGGTAAACGATTATGTGAATACAAACAAGGCTTCAATATTCCATTGGCATGTCCCAGTCATCGTCTATCTCCCTTGTCCTAGACGGAAAATCTTGAAACTTTGTCCTCTTGCGTCGAGTTGTGCCCACATGCCTTCTGAAGGTGGTATATTCTTCGATATCGTCTCCAGAAGTAACAGATTTACCCCAAAATCCCTGTCAATGAAGAAACAGATTTTAACCGTAGCAATGAGTTGGAAAATCGTGTCTTCTAGGCACATTTTAATCTCAAGATGAAGATAACAAAGCACACTAGTTGACAAAGAAATTACAAAACGATTGTCAAATAGCTTGTTGTGAAATCATAAATTACATGAAACATCTAGAATGGAAACAGATTAGCAAGCCTTTATGGGCAAGGTTCTGTAAAACCAGATCCTAGATATATAGACTTACATTAGGAACTAGAGATCTCTAATTTGCTATACATTGAAGTTGATTGGAAAAAAGAAACCCCCTCGGTGGGAGTCACAGGATGTGCATAGACAAATTCAAACTCTCACTCTCTCAGAAACATAACCCAAAAATCCACTAGGATTCCTCGGCAACAGATTGCTGGTATAGTTACAGAATGATTGATCCAGATGTACATCAATAGAAAAAAGGGCTTATTTTTCCCAAGGATGTCATTAGAAAACTTTTCTAGATGTGTTTCCATGTCCTTTCATAAATATACAAAACAGTAGAAGTTTTTGAAATTTCATTTCGAAGTCAATTACCAATAAGTGAAAGGCTCATTATCATAAAGTCTAGGTTTAGTCTTTATTTTAATCAATGTAAAACTATTTCAACATTTTTCCTCGTAATTTTTTATTTATAGTGTTTATGAGAAAATATGTGTGAATTTGTTCTAATATCATGTTTAACTTTTATTTCAAAATTAATTAATACTGAATGAAAGAATCTATCATCAAATAAGCTCAGCTTTAGTCCTATTTTAACCAATGTGGAATTATTCCAACAGAAGTCATGGTGAAGATTTTAAGACTACAAAATTACAAGTACATGGTAAAAATTTCACTTGAATTAAATATCAGTTTTTGATCTAAATGTCTTAAAATTAAAAAATTTCTATTAAATTTCAGTATTTTATTTTTAAATAAAAATTTAATAAATATAATTTAGATTAAGTTGAAATTTTAATACACAGTAGATTATACAATACACTAATTAATTATATAATTAAAATTTGGTTATGGTTTTCTAGTCAATGAAGAATGTGCGGACCTTTGTTAGTCTCTGTAGTCGAGAAATGGCATTGTCCTGCACCACAACTATATCAGGCATGACATCAAGCACATCGTCTATCAAAAGAGAAAAAGTGCTGACCTGAGGAGATGACAATCAACAATGAGTGTACATAGATATGAACTTTAATCAACATATACTTTTCTGCAAATAGTTACTATACATGCCCTGAGGGATCTAGGTAATTGACCCACCAAACTAGATGGGAGGATCCACATGCCAAATGAATCAAGCTCGAGTGATTCAATAGCGCCTGTATTAATGTTGAAGTCGTAGCCACGTACCTACAAGTTACATCGTTGAAAAGGTCCAGACGTTTCCAAGAAAAGATTAATACTCGTGAATTAGAATAGAATGATTTTGTTACTTGGAGCTTACCTTCCCAATGGTACGGCGGTCAGATGTCACAACTTTGTATCCTACCTGACAAAGGATCATTATAGGCACTCTGGTATAACAGTTGATAAGAAAAGTGGCTGATGGTTTATCCATCAACAAAAAATATATACCAAATATGATTATCCATATCTGATTTTACACACACACACAATTCAATTTACATAAAATTTGAAACCCAAGAAATGTTATTTATGTATTAAGTTCAAGCAAATTTCATCCTCAAAATTTTCTTTTCTGATAATGAGAAATTTTCCAATTAGTATAGAACTTAATATTTTCATTGCAGGCAATCATGCACAGAATTTCCACAACAGAAATAGAACATTTAAGTGAATACATACCAAATATGATTGTCTATATCTGATTTTGCACACATATTATTTACATAAAATTTGAAACCCAAGAAATGTTATTTATGCATAATGTTCAAGCAGTTATACACGTATATATTGCATGTTAAAAAATTTATTTTCTAATAATGAGAAATACTCCAATAAATATAGAACTTTATATTTTCATTGCAGGAAATCATGCACAAATCCACAACAGAAACAGCAAATTTAAATGAATGATAGTGCAAGCATTGGATTATTCTTCCAGAGTTCCAACTTATGAGGTCAATATGAGATGACAATTCAAATAAAATTGAAACATTGAATAATAAACTTCCAGATCATAGAAAATGTGTGATGCAAATATATAACACAGGGAAGTCTACTCACAACTCAAATATGGGAAAATATCACAACACAGGAAAATTGGAGTCATGTCGATGGGTAAAAACTGTGTGATTTACTATCCATATCATACATAGAGGAAAATGAAAATTATCCTCCTCAACTTTGTGTAACATTTCTGTCCTGGAACTATTCAAAAAAAAAGGAACTTAACTGTAAGCAAAAATGTGGGATTAAAATTGTGTGATTGACCTAAATCCCACTTGTAAACTAAAAGAGAAAGGAATGAAACAATAAATGTTGCTTCCTTTTCCTCTCCACCTTCCCTGTCTCCCTATGTTCTTACAATCCACCTCCCTTTTCCTCATCAATAAGGTCAGCATCATTCCAACACACCCTACTTGTCAAGTTCAACTATGGGGAGTGGTAGCAGTGAGACTAAGACAGTAAATTGGCAGAGTTAGATGATGTGACATTGCTTGGATCTCATGCCATTGGGGGTGGGTGAGGGGTTCTGGTTGCCTTTTCTTATTTATAATGTTGAGAATTTTTTAAGCATTGGTTTTAAAGCTGGATGGACGATGCAGGTTTGCAATGGATGTCTTGTGAGTGAAATGTAACTCGGTCATCACACCAAAATTGTCCTCAAGAAAAAAGAGGAAAAGGAGGCATGTTTCTGTCAAGACTAAAAGGAAGAAGAAGAATGCATTATTGGTACAATATGAGGTCTCTATTTATAGAGGCTACATTACATATACAAAATAACTTTAACCAATATAGGACTAAACATACATAAACCTAAACCCTAATGCCACATTTACTTCAACAATTCCCCTCAAGTTGAGACATCCAACTTGTTACAAATTTAAAAACAAAACAACTTAGTAACTTAGACAAACACATACTTAAAACTTAAAACCTCCAAAAATACAATTTGTTTTTGTTAAACACATGCATATACACCGCATGTGCCATCTCCTTTTCTTCTCTTTTTCTTCATCCATTTGTTTTCTTCCTTTGCAACCTTGATGTGTACAAGCAACGACAATCAATTTGGAGAGAAGAAAAAAGGACCCATGTGAGAAGGAGATAATTGCCTACTGAAAAGGCAAAGGAGTCACCTGCTAACAAGGCAAACAAGTCACTTAACAACGTGAGTGGAAAAGAATTGCCCATCCGTAAACGAGTAGAATAGAGTTGCTTGTCTGTTGTAAGCAAAGGAGAGTCACTTGAAGAAAGTAGTGACAAGTATAAGTCACCCAACAACATGAGTGGAAGAGTCACTCACTTGCTAGCAAAAGAGTAGTGTCACTTAACCATACGCAAACAAAGGAGTCATTCAACATCATGGGTGGAACAATCACTTGATGATGTGAGCAGGGAGAGTCCGAAGGAGGAGCCACCTATAAAAAAGACAAAAGTTCCAATAGGATTTGTAGCAAGGAGCTACGCAAGCTGAACGCAAGTGCCCCACCTTTCTCTGGGATGCAAGTGAGAGAGAAGTCACTTGCAGAAGAGAAGAAACTGAAGGTGGAGGCAATATAGAAGAAACACTACACTAAGGAGAGACAGCACTCACAAGAGCTGCACGAAGAAATCCTAAAAATAGGGCATGAAAGAGACAAATGGTTGGGAGAAGGGTGTATCAGGGATCCCTCTTCCCCACCTAGAATTTTATCACTATTAGACTTTCAAACTTGAAGCTCTGATACCTATCAAGAATAAGAGGAAGAAGAAGATTGTATTACTAACACAATATGTTACCTCTATTTTGAGACTAAACTTACACACAACTAAACCCTAATACAGCATTTACTTCAACGGTTTTTAATTTCAAATTTTCAAATTTACTAAAATTGCAAGATTTTAATTTCATCAATATTTATGAAAAGTTTACAAAGGTCCATTTTTCCCACATCTCAACTGCAATTTAAAATTACTATAGCATTTCCTTAATATCAACATTAATTTTATTTAATTTTCCCTTGACATGTAATTTGCATATGCATTTCACTAATGTAGTTAAAAGAAGGGGCTAGCTACAAATGACATTGTAAGATGGAAAAATTAAGTTATTGAATATTGGGTTTGCAGTAAAAGAAAAAAATACCAGTGTATCCAGGCCAATCATTCTCAGCTCATTTTCCATAACACTCTCATCCTGGACAAGAACTACATCACCAACCTGTTGAGAGTGTACAGTTACATGACCAATACGAACAATATTTCAGACACTGTAAGAATAAATTAGTATACCTGACAGATATCATCAAGAAGAAATTTATCATTTTCTCCAGAAAGAATGCTTGGCCTTACTTCAACCATAACCACCATCCACTGTAGTAAATAGAGCAAATGAGAATCTTGAGGTAACTAGATTTTTTTTCTCAAGCAATGAAAATAGAAATATATAAAGCCAAAGAAGAATTCATATACAAAAAAAAGTAAAAGGATTCCAGAAGGACACTGGAATCTACCAAAACATGTTTTATTGGGCTTGACGAAACAACCCAGGAAATAGAAAAAACAAGTGGAAAGCAAAGAAAAAGGAAAAATGCAGGAGACTGTCAAACAACAGCTAAAGGCTAAACTAGATTCCTAGAAACTGTAGCATCATCCAATCTTGTATAATGACATCCAAATCATTAGTGGACTAATTGGTAGCAGATCAGCCCAGGATATAGTCAATCAACCAATCATTTCATTTCCTTGCATCCTCATTTCCTTGTAAAGAAGTTTTCTGTTCAGATGGTGGAGGGAATAAGCCGCCAAATGGCTTTCCATCAGTTTTGTAGAGAACCGGTCTATCTCCATAAATCCCAGAATTCCTCAATCAACATAAAATCTCTGCAGTGAAGATTGATAGTATGCAACAATTCCAAATAGTGGGGCAATCAAAGAAAAGATGCCAGAAGTCTTCAGAAGCAACAGGACAGAAGCAGCAGGTGCTGGCAAGGAAGTGCCCTGTGTTAAAATGCAGCTTTAGTGGGGACCCCATGGTGAAACTTTTGTCATATAAGAACTAGGATCTTAAGTGGAAGGGATGTGCACAAAAAAATTGTGCAACTCCAAAGCCAACAGAGTTACTTTGAGTTACAACTAAGCAGAGAACCATGACTATTCAATAAAAAAAATAAGGTTCAACTGTGCAAGACATGTAACCTCAGCATCATTTAAATCCATACGAATCAAACATTCCAAGTGGAACCTACCTTGGAATGCACACCACTCTAAGATCCTTGCAGGAATGGTTGCAACCCAGTAGAGGAACAGAAAAGAAAGCAAAAGTGAATTAACCAATCTAATGATCCACCCAATAGCTTCCCTGTTACCTGCCTACTTTCACTTTCAACACTGATTTAACAAAATAATATGCTTTTTTTTATCCCAAAACATCTTTAATGAGTGGGAAACACATTGAAGGGGTAGAAGTGCTCGTTACCATTTTCCAATTATGATCTTCTACTGTAAATGCAGTCCATGTTCTCTACCTTCAGAGTTTCCAAATCTATTTCACAAGGAAAGTCAAAACACAGGTGGCTATATCTTTTATCCCCAAACCACCTTCCTTCTAGGCATACAAACCTTGTCCCTTGCAATCAGGTAATATCCTATTATCTGCTTGCCCCCTTTCCACAAAAAGTGCCTTGTGATGCCTTTAATGTGTTCAGCCACCAATTAAGGGATTCTAAAAATTGAGCTGAAGTAAATGGGAAAATTTGAGAAAATGACTGATAACAAAGTTACTGTGCCACCCAATGACAAGAATTTCCCAATCTATCTACTGAGTTGTTTCTCAAATCTAGAGATAAACAAACCCTAGTCGCCTTTGGTTGATATGTGCATAAAGGTGATCTAAGGTCTGCAGTGGCAAAAATGATATCTTGTAACCTAAAAACTTTACAGCAGAACAGCCTTGCTAAAATATTTGGAGATTCACCAAAAGGCAAGTGATCACACCAAAATACCAATGTAAAATTTTCACCACCTGTTGATCATTACAGCAGAATATGATGGTATCATCAATGTAAGGAAAAATAACAGCACTTCTTTGAGAAGAAACTATCAAGTCTGCCACCTTCCTTAGCCTTGATAATTAGCTGGCCAAACACTTACCACTAGTATAGAAAAGAATGAAGATAGAGTGGTTCCCTGATTAAGCCCTCTATTGAACCCAAAGAAGCCTTTAGTACGGTCATTCACCAGGTTCTTGCCTTGCCATTACTAACACAACTGCCAATTGACTCCCCCATTTTTCATCAAAACCCATAAACCCCATCACTTCATCAATACCCAACTAATTGATACTATTGAAAGTCTATTCCATGGCCAGGGTCCAGCTTGCCAATAACCCTTGGGTTTTTCTGCTTGAGGCATGCTCCATGCATTCTTGTGACACTAAAAGACCATCAAATTTTCTTACCATTGTTTACTAGCATTCTGCCAAGAACTTGACCATAATTTTGTAGAAGCTATTTACCAGGCTAATTGGTCTCAAATCAGTGATGTTTATGGCATTCTCCTTCTTGGCAATGAGAGAAATAATGGTTGAGTGCCTTGTCCCCTGTCGTCTTGAGAGGCACATATTTAGCTCTCTTTTATGAAAGCACATTTTAAATGAGAGGTTTCTGCAGGAACTAATTGTGAAAATCTAATGTTCTCAAGACAAAGAGAAATTCTTAATTGAGCCATCAGAAGCAAATGAAAAAATGCATCAGATTTGAATTTTGACAGGGCTGAGTTGATTGACAGCCTTGCAACTTGGGGCAACTTTTTGAAATATCTGGTATTCTATCACCCATTTTAAGCCAAATAACTTGAGATCTCTATCTCTATGCAATCTTATTCTTTATCCATTGTAAGTTCAACATTTATTTTAGTTGAATCCTTGCTTGACATTGGCACGACACCAAGTGGTGATTGTTTATTTGATATCCAACTCCTTAACCTTTGGTTGGATGACTATGGTTTCCTTTCTTTTGTGACTAATCTAGGTATCAACAACTATTCGTGAGATGTAACTCCACCCATCTCAACATAAAACCTCTCAGTGCAACCTTAGTTTTCTTCAAAGTGAGTAGAACCCCAAGATTCAGCTTCTGTCCACCATCTTCTGAATATTGCAACAAAATTTGCTTCCTTGAGCCGAATAGCCTCAAAGTGGAAAAAGTGTGGCCTTGTGGGCCCCAACCTACCACTTAATCCAATCACATGAGTATTGATGCACCAAATTTTGCATCCATTAAGTAGCGACTCATGGTTAGATGTGAGTCTTGTTAAACAAAGAGCTGATGAGATTGAACAGAATGAATCTCAAATGTTTTTTTGGATAATGGTGATGTTTTTGCTCGGGTTCAAATGTAGGATTTTCTTCCCTCAAGGATCTTATAACGTGAAAAAAGACTAAATGCACTATCCACCATTGGTGATGTACTGATCTCACATGTCAGTAATAAATTTTTTGTCAAATTAAGCACAAATGCAAGCTTACTGAATATTTAATCAGGTGAAATCTCCATCTTTGATTGCAAGTTCAAGATATTCCAGATTTCCCAGAGTATCACTGAACTCAATATTTCTATATTCAGTGAATTTAACGACATTAAAGTAACCACCAACAGACACCTTTTCAATTCCTATAAGTTGCAGAATCTTGGTGGTCCATAATCAATGGAACCTAGCTTATTCACTGGATTGATAGGCATTCAAGAAGCCCAATTCAGTCCCAGCATATTTTTCCAGTATAACGTCTAACTATAAGTGAGAAGAGGCTACTGTCCCAAAGTGTAAGATTTCGTCAGCACCACAACTGAGACTGAGTCTTGACAAATGAACTGATCATAAAGACAGACTGCAAAACTAGCATACTGGTTCATAGCAGGTACCTTCATTTCTCATAGGTGTATGATATTAGATCTAGCTCTATGTATAACTAATTTGACAGGCCTTTGTTTCTTCTTCTCCCGATACGTCAAAATTCCAAAAATATAATATTCCTTGAGAAATGTTTTATCACAAAGCAAGCCATTATTGAAATCCCTTAAGAGGGCCACAAATTTCAGGTGATGGAGAAATTCTCTAATTTACTCCAAATGTTCCTCACGGGGCAAATAAATATCAAACAAGTTAACACTAATTAATCCAACATCAAATGGGGCAAATAAATATTTCTTCGAGTAGAATGCGGTTCTACTTTAGGATGGAAGCAATGCTGGATAACCTCACCGATGTAGTATCAACCCAAAGCTGCGAGATGAATCCCAGGCTGCAAGCAGATTGAATGCTGATCACTTTCTTCGCCAGCAAACCCGATCTTTTCAACATCTGCCTTCCTCTTGCCACAGCCTTTCTCTTCGCAATCCTTCCAACACTCTCCTCCTCCTCCTCCTCCTCCTCCTCGGATTCCGAACTGATCTTACTTGGCATTTCCGGAAGCACAACATTCTCCCCTTCCTCCTCCTCTCTCCCACCATTGCCCACGCCCCTCTCTTCCTTATCCACCTCCCTCTTCAACTCGAGAAAATCAAGCTCCACGTCCGAAGCTTCTCTCCCCCGGTCCGTATCAAAAACCCTGGAACTCCCACCATCTCCGGTGCACCTCATCACGTTCCACGTGAAGCCAGAGCATTGCACACGAGGCCGTGTGGGGAATTGGCACAGGAACCGTCCGGTCTTCGGCGGAAGCCGCATATCGGGCCCCAACCGAGAGATCAAGGGCGACAGGAACGGCGATTTACTAACGGAGTTGTGTGGGGGGGGGATTGGGAGACGGCAAGCACGCATTGGTCGAGGTTTTAGGGCGGAGAGATGGGATGGGATTCAGAATTTCACTTCTCCATTGGTTGCAGTCGCCTTCATTCGCGCGCACATCCTTCGAACTGAACACACAGATGTTCCACCTTATCTGCGAAAAAAAAATTTTGAAAAAAAGTTTTTAACAAAATTAATATATTCTCTGTGAGCTTTAAATTTTTAATTATAATTAGATTTCAACTTTAAATTAATATCTTATCAGAAAATTCAAGTCAATTTATCTAATTCTACGTTGACTTTATAATAAATGAAATTAAAACAAAGTAAACAAGTACTGCTCCACTGCGTTTGAAGAAATTCGTGGAAACCGCAGCGAAATGCCTGTCCGAAAATGGGAACGAGCGACCCTACATGGGGGACGTTGCTGAAAACCTTGAGGCTTGAGTTAACGTTGCAACTACAAGAGAATGAGAGGTAACGGATGGAGAAGGAGATTTGTCGATGGATTCCAAGGACGAGGGCGGCACAAACAAGCCGCATTCACGGTCCATTACGAACACCAGCAGTACCAGAGGGATGAGGCTTGAAGGGCAAAACATGGCTACCATGGAGTACAATGGGCCGACGTCCAACAAATCAAAGTATAGAGGTTATGCATCATACCGTATATCAGCTTTTGCATATGTACCTGCAATATATATACATACCAACGCATGTACTCCTACGCATTGAAAAGATGTAATGGAGTGATCGGTATCAAAGGAATTTGCATTGCTGGCTTACAAATTGACAGTATTATTATATTGATAACTGTTCGAGAAGCAGTTTTATTTTCAAAAATACCATTACAATTCCGATTAATGAAAGCAGAAGAAAATAAAACATACACGCAAGACGTGAATACCACGGGTCGTAACCAAGAGAGCAATCCCCACACACCCCCATCAAACTATTTGTAGCGGACCAAGCTTTAAGGATGGACCATTGAATGCGCACCTCCGAAGAGACCTGGAAAAAGTCTTTTCAATGATAATGGTGAAGTTTTCTTTTGAATGAAGATCTAGTCTTATGCCATGTGCTTAGATATTCTATCAGATACAACAACCACATTCGATGGACGGGGTTAAGGCACTTGAATGGGAAGTTGAATGACATCCTGTGTACAACACAAAACATGAGAACATTCAACACATCAAATTCACAAATAAGATTCATTTATTTATTCCACAATATTATACAAAACAGATCTGCAAGACTAAGAGAGGTCGGTGCATGAAAGGGCGTCTAATCCATTCTCCTCTGGTGAAGCAAATTGAATGCATTCACCTCATCATCCTGCTTGTTATTAAGATCACTAATGAGCTGATGATTCAGCAAGCATGACTACCTTTTCCTCTAGCTCAGGCTTGTTGGCACCTACGATTTTATCGATCGGTTGACCATCTCTTAGAAAGAAGAATGTCGGAGTTGCACGAATATCCCATGATGTGCTGAATTCCTACAATAGAAGAAAATAACATTGACGAACTTTCTTTATAGATGGGCGGCACTTGAATAATAACAAATTACAGAGATCCAAATATGATTTGAGTACTATTGAGACAATCCTTTAAATCAAAGAGGTAGCTGTTGGAGCAATATGGTGAATCTGATATGTTTAAAACTGAAGCACCGAAGATGACAACATGATACGAATGAATGAACCTAAGGGAAAAAAAAGGTCAGCACCCAACCCGAGGAACATTGGAAACAAGTACAACACAAGCATTCAATAAGCCACTCATATCTCAATTCAGATGGATTTCGGATCTTTTGCAATACTTAGCCGAGCACTAAACCCCATCTGCAATCAACCATATTTGAGTCACAGTCAATGGATGGAAGGAACTTTTTATTTGCTTGTGGCCCCAAGCATAGCGATCCAAACCTTTCCAAGCTTTTCAAAGCAACATGCATCATCAACAATGATAGAAATTCTTTAAAAAGGACAAATCATCAAGAACTGATAGAAGCTCAGAGAAACCGACTGTCGAGATTTGTAACAATGATCTTCTAAATAAAAGCAGCCATTCCAAAGTGCATCCACGGACTCAGAAACACCGATAGTTCAATCCATGTAATCTAAGCTTTCAATTTTCAAATAGAGATATGCAAAGAAAAAGATTCAACTCTGATATTCTGTTTCCTCAATGACCCATCTTCGGTACTGCTACGCAAACAAGGAGAAACAGAACCTTGCGTAATAAAACTATAGAGTTCTTATTTTTTGAAATTAGTTCAAAGAATAAGTTGGCTTGTGAAAATAGGTTTCATTTAGCTTTTAAAAAAACACATGTTCATATGTTGGATCAAATAATAATTACCAATAATATGGAAAAAGTCAATAGATCAAATTATTCTTACCTTTCAATCAAATGTTTATATGAGTGGGTATGAGGCCAACCACAAACATCACATTTATAAGCAAACGATCTGAGATTATTGACTTTCCTTGAAGCTAAATATTTAAGTAAAATTAATTTGATGACAGTCAGATATAGACATTGAAATGTTGTCCTATTCAACCAAATACATATTTTGCAAGCTGTTTCCACCATAAATAAATTGTATATACCAAATAGTCACAGCAATTAGTCTCAAGCTTAGAATCACCAGAACAACCCAACACAGCAAAGAATAGTAAATGTGAGATAAATTTCAAATGTTAAATATAACAAAATTAAATGGGAAAATGTAACACAACAAGCATTTTTGTTGCAACTTATTTAGCTTTTTGGACATGGAGAAAATATAGATTTTTCAGAAGCAAATACTGCCCTCTCTCTCTCTCTCTGTGTGTCTCTGGGCTCCTTTCTTTTATTGATGATTAAAATACCATTAATATTAGAATTAGAAAACTGAAATATATAACTTACTGTTAGTTCATCTACATCTATCATGAGGAACATTAGTGAAGGAAACTTCTCAGAAAGCTCACTGTATAGTGATGCAACTATTTTGCAAGGGGCACACCAGGATGCACTAAAATTTGCAACAACCTGCAATTGGTCAAGTAAGAAAATTTCCAATGAATGAAATAAAAGAGTGAAGCAAGTTTTTCAGTTAGATTTTGTAATTAAAAAGGCATAGATGAAGCACCCATACACATCAGATTAAAAAAGTGACAGTAGAAATATTCTTTAAACAATTCTGATATTATTTCTATGCTTCTGTGAACCAAACATATCCGCGGTTGAAACAGTCAGTTGATTATTTTAGCATGCAATATATACCACTCCTCTATCTAGACATTTTTACAAAGAACAACAAACGAGAGATGGCATATCAATGAGGGAAAAAGTGGTTCCAAATTTGAATTTAAGAGCTCAAACAGAATAAACAAGAAACGGTATAACAGGGAGAGGAAAAAGAGAAATGATCTTTAATGTGAATGGGTATACGTAGTGACTTGCTAGCACTTTTTTGAATAACAACAGGGAAATATATTAAAATCAGAGAAAGCTGGTGGCCTGCACAAGCCATGGTTAGACTAGAAAAATAAAAGAAGACAAATAGGGACAGAAAATTGGATCTCAAGGAAAAAAAACAGGCACAAGGGAGAGTACCACATAAAGCTAAGAAACAGAAAGAAGACAAGTAGGGACAGAAAATTGGATCTCCAGGAAAGAAACCAGACAAGGAACACAGGATAGAGCAACAGATAAAGCTAAGAAACAGCAACAACATAGAAGAACAACAGGGTACAGACATAGAGGGACACTAGCTACAACAGCACAACCGTGTCATCCAAGGCCTCTGTCTCCCTCCAGCTTCTTGACCACTCCACCACAAACTTGAAGAACACATATTTGAAGTGAGTCTCCTCATGGGATAAACTTAAAAAATTCTGATATTTCTTTCCAAAAATCTTTGCCACCAGGCAACATGTGGTAGAATAAGCCAAATTTTCCTCCATGCTTTTTCTCTAATACTTTTGATAGCCCACACTTCCTAGAAGTCCTAGAGATGCATTTCATGATCATTACTCAGCCCAAACAAATCCAGCCACCGGTGATGTATTGACAATCTGCCAAGTGGAAAACTATAACTCAGTGGGGATCCATGTGTTATCCAGATGCATTTCCACTAATTCAATTTTAGACCATTGTTGATCAAGATGTGTTATAAAGACTTCACTGAAGACTTTCCATTTTATCTCCATCTCCAAACCTGAGAGTAAAAATCTGCAGAAACAAATGAATAAGAATGACAGTGAAGAAGAGAAAGAAGCATAATGAGTTCACTAGATTCTATATAATTAAGGTTCCACACTATCACTTACATGGAATTCCTACAGAACTCACTTGGTCACATTCGCTTGGGTGGAAGATGCCACAAAAACTAAAATCGGGAATAAGTAATACGATGGCACCTTAACAATCCACTCATCCCACCAAAACCCAGCCTCATCACCTCTTTCTATCTCCATTTTGATACGACAACTTACTACCTCCTCTACTTCTAAAGTTCCACTCTAAAGACTTGAGACTCTTTCGACAAAAATGCCCACCCCTCCAATTAATTTACCATAATACCATCTTTATAATGATATTCATTGAAAAGCTACAAAACTTTTTAAATATGTTTTCTTTATATTGTTGATGTTTTGATGTTGTCTACTCATTTTTAGTATTAATTTTAACTTATTAACATTTAAAATAATTAAAATTATCTCAAATATTTACAGGTAATATACATGTATGTAATTTTGACGCCTTGAGAGGTAAATACACCCACAATGAACAAACAAAAAGAGTAATTTCTATTAAGGAAGATATATTTTGATGATGTTAAGTATAATTTATTGTCTTAAGTCACGAGGGAAGTTGTTGAGTATTATGTTTTAATGATGAATATTTGTTGAATTTTTAATGAATATTTGATGATAAATATTTTTAGTATTTAATTATAACTAAAATTATTCTGGAAAAGTTAGGGTGATTATTGCTTAATTATTTAACACTTGTATTTTCATTTCATGGTGGATTAAGTATATTAATTTTTGAAATACTTAAACTTGAAATTTGAAGGGGTACAATTGATTTAGAAGTGTTAGATAAGGTTAAAACTTTATAAAATCAACGATTAATGTCACGTGAAAATTTAAATTCACACGTAATGTGAGAATCGGTGTTTTAATATTAAAAATCCGAAAAAATTAGGAAGCTAATAAACAGTGTTTGGAGTTTTAACATGACACGTGATTTCTTAAGATCAACGTGTGAATTCTAATGTCCACGTGGTGTGAACAGTAATAGACGTTTTAACACTAGAAATCCAAAAAGATGAGGGAAGTGATGACGTATGTTTCGGAGTTTTAGTGAATGCATGTGAGTGTGTTAAGTTAAACACTTGACAGGTTGAGTTTTAGGATATGAACAGCATTCGATGTTTTAAAGTTAAAAGTTCAAATATTTTTGGAAGTTAATGTTAAAAACCTAAAACTACTTAATCGATAATTCTGGTTGAATAATTCAACATTTTATATTTGAATCATTCTTAAGCGATTGTGCAGGAATATAGTTGAGTTTTTATAGGTGAAGATTCAAAATTATTAATCAAGAACAAAGGATTAAAGATATGCAAATTTAGAGCAAGAAAGACAAGTTTTCAAAATTCAAATTGAAAATTCGAAAATTGGCTCATGATAGACATACATGGAAATATGTTATTTTTGGTAATTCAGTTTTTATAAAAAGACTATAGATCAAGGAGAAAATGCACATGTATGTGTGCTTTTGCTAAAGGAATTTTCGTAGATTTTTCCTGTGTTCTTGCTCTGTGTATGTTTTGTGAGATTACTTGTGATTTTGTGTTCGAATTTTCAATCTCACTTAGTATTGCAAGGTTTGCAATAGCTTATTGGACTGTGATGAGGTATTGCAAACAAAGTGTGTTTACAATGGATAAGTTTATTTGTTGAACTTTAAAAACAAATACTGTAAGAATTTTTCTTTGTTTAGCTTAAAAAAATAAAGAGGTGTAAAGGCTAAGGTGTGAACCTGTAAAACACTCAAAGTGATAGTGAAAACTCTCAAGAAACAGTCTTGAGGAGTGAACTAGCTCTGATTTGGGTGAACCACCATAAAATCTGTCTCTATTTTTAATTTCTATTTTACTCTATTTTTGTGATTGATTTTTAAGTGTTTCACTATTCACTTCCCCTCTAGTGAAGTCATTCGATCCTAACGATTTCTATGAAATAAGATATACTAGCATGAATAATGCTATGCAACACTTTTTTTGGTAATGGCATCAGATGCTAGGAAAAAAATTATTGATATCCATGGACAATGTGTTGATTTCAAGTGTACCTAATACTCAAAATGATGCATTTGACACAAGAAAATAATATACAGTATACACTTACTACTTTGTTGTACTCCTTAGCTTCTGAAATCTTTTGTTCCCAGTTCTCCTTGCTAGTTACAACATGCACATTTCTACTCTTGAAAGTTATCTTTTCATCATCATCATCAACATCATCCTTCTACAAAAATAAGCATGAGCAACAAACTAAAAACAAATTTAAACATAATACATTATGTATAGAAGGGTGCACACAGGAAAAATATTCCAACATCCAAAATTTGATTGAAATTAAGTTTCCCTTTTGGACAATTCCATTCCAATAATATCACAAATCATCGGCAAAAGCTGAAAAGTAACAATTGGGAAAATTATTTAGTTACATCAAAAAAAGAAAACAAAGAAATCTCCTATAAAATTGTGACTGAAAGAGTCTCCTAGAGCATCCTTGGAGCTCATCCATAAAATTCCAACATCAACTGAATTGATACCAACTCTTCATATTTTGTTAATTTAATCCTACCTCACAGATGCTCAGCTTCCCCTTAAAAAATAGATGATCCAAGGTTAGAGGTGATTAAGCATTCCAACATCCATGGGAAGTATTCTTCAACACATTGTGCAGGGTACGTTCATTCCTGATCTTATCCCCTAAATACATTGTGCTCACTCCCTCATTCCTCTAGCATTATAATCAGCACCTGTCTCCCTCCCCCCACCCCTCTCTCATGTACTTTTGTTGCAAATACATAAATAACAGGTTTTTTATTTTGTGATAAATCAGTTCTTTAAAGATTTTTATGCATCGTAAATGACACTTTTATTTCCTTGATAAGTAGACATCATTATATAAAAATTAAGAATCATCAAGAAGAAACTTGTATAGTAAAATACAAAAAGGTATTAAAGTAATAAGGTTTTGAAGATTTTTATTCAGTGAACCGTCCCTAAATATGGCTTTAGCACTACCAATGACTTCTGAAAGACAAACTTTAAGGTCTATATATGATATTGTTGTTACACTAATGCCAAATAGGCCAAAAAACATCATGACAAATAAGCAAATATTTCTGACCTGCTTAGTTATGTTATTCATCAACTCATCCAGTAATCCATTCAAATTACAAAACCTTTGTCCAGTAATTCATTCAAATTACAAAACCTTTTAATAGTTGTAAGCTATTAGTGATGCCAAATATCAGGATGGGCATCCAAACTGGTCGCTTAATCAAAACTATTTCCATTGTTAGATTCACTTTTTAAAAATTAATAATAATAATATTTGAAAAAAAAATGATATTACTTAAGAAATAAATATAGCTATTTGTATTGATGAGTCTATTATTTGTAGTACATTTATGTTATGCCCATGGATTAACAGGTATCCATTTATATTCATTTCAATGCTATACCTAGAAAACCCTATGGAGCATTTGACAATGGTATACCTAGAGGTTAACAGGTATCCATTTATAGCAACTATAATAACATCATGAAGTTATGACTGCAGTACCTCTCAAGGTAGTCGAGGTAAGCCACACTCTCAACATTGTAAGAAGATGGAGCACACATCAAATCACTGTTGAAAGAAATTTGGCACACCTTAGTAGGAAAATGACATTGCAAAGATTCTTATAGCCACACTTGCTACAACATTGATTGTACACTACCACTATCTCACAAGTTGATTGTGAGCAAATCTTACAACTTCACACTACTACCCCCATTTTCAGTACATCACATCACTATATCAAGTACGAGTGTTTGCTTTGCCACAAAAAAATTCCAAGATCATAGACTTCGGGACTTTTGCACACATGTCAAGGACAAATCTATCTTAACAAATTATCGGACATCCATTCTATTTCTATTGCTGATGTTTGTACATGGGTTGTATCTTGAGAGGGTGTTGTGTAAGTCTCTTCACAAATTTATCTTGATAAAGTTCTTTGAATTCTTAACTTTCTTATTGATTTATTATCCATTAATGTGATTATCAAACAACTATTATGTTATGTAACTTTTTCACTTTTCATCACAGATTTCAAGATTTGCAAATAAGAAGAGGTATCAGTTTTAGCCAGGAACAAGGAATGAAATGTATGGTGTCCTATTGGTTTGTTATAAAATACCTCAATGATTTGCATCTCAAGCCTCACTTCTAAATCTTCCATTATATGGCAATACTGTCTTAGCCAACAATCTCATAGGAAGATCAACAAGCCTTACCATGGTTTTTAGTATCATATTTTGATTGCAAGTTAAATCTAAGTTTTGTCACTGTTAGGGCATAAGTTACACTGTCATTATCAATGATTATTTACACATGCATTGGACCCATCTTTTTAAGGATTGTAGCCATGAACTTGATATATTGAAAATTTTATTTAATGAAATAATAAATCCATTTTTGGCTACTCTAAAATACTCGTACACAAATAATTCTCCAGGACTTGCTCAACCAGAACTTCAATTTGTGATTCTTTGTGCACTCCATTGTCGTTACCTATTGAACTTCATGAAAGAGAAGTTAAGATTGCAGAACTAGGGGCTATTCCTTTATTTTTGAAGAACTTTTATGTAAATGGGATATGAATGTCAATGGTATTATGGCAATATATTGACAAACCTTTAAATCCTGCCATGATATAGTGGCTTACATGTCTGTATACCCTCTGCCAACCTCCAATCAACAAAGGAAATCCAAGAAGCTACCATTCTCTTTTAACTACATATATGACAACTTTAACTTATAGCACCCCCTCTCCCTAGAAGCAAGCAACTCATTAGGCCAAGTGGATCCTATAGCAACCATTCCAATTCCAAAGTTACGTTGCTGCCAATAGAGTGGGAAGTAGTTGATTGAATGGGATCAAGCATGCAGGACCGTGAAGATTCTTTCAAGATCCACATGCATGGAAGACCAAAGAATGTGGAGAGGATTGTTTTGCATTACATGCATTAACCCTTGGGCTTAGTCTAGCATGCAGACGGAGAGGGAATGCGGCCTTCTAGAAGTGGCTTCGTGTGTGGCATTCAAGTGTAACATGGTTGGTATGAGGACTAATCCTCGCACTTATTATCTAGTTTGATTAGTGTTTATCTAAATCAAGTCTTGGTTAAATACAATACATGCATACTTATGAAACAATTGTGAACACAAACTTACCTTTGTGCTTCTGCATGTCCTGTTTCAATAAACGACGACAATTTTCCGAAAAATATCTTTGCCAAACAGACATTTTGAAAACCGTGATATATTTTTTTCTGAAAAATGCTGCAATAAATTTGATGTCCTAAAAAGGGCATTTTACCGCAAAATTTGTGAAAACAGATGGGTGATTGATTCAATCTTTCTTTCCATGTCTAATAGAGCAGCACCATGGGCAAGCTTAGGAAGTAAATGAGATACTCGAGATGGAACGCCAAACGTGATGTATATGTTATCAATTTTCAAATTAGACTGACTAACCTGTGGGGTAAAACAATTCCCCATCGCAGACTAAACGCTGTTGAAATACACCAAATTCCTGAAAATTATGAAATAGAACAGATGTATGAACCATATCGTGCATGAGAGCTATAAATGATAGATTGCAATAAGACAATTTTTTAGGTAACAAAAATAATTATTTATAGTCAGCTTGTAATAAACTTATGGATTTGTCCCCTGATAAAAGTAAAAATTCTGGTGTGACTCCACGGTTATCTTGCAGAACACCTACGCTAACTCCCTTGAATAATACTGTGGTTAAAGTAATAAGCATTTTATTTTATTAAAATAAAGCGTTCGTACATCGACAATGTTTACTACTATCTTTCGTGGAGATTATTGATAATCCTGAAACACGGATTGCATGACTTCTTTGTTTTGAAAGCAGTAACAGAAACACATTGTGAAACTAATAAATCATTCCATGATTTGCTGTTCGAGATACATATTGTTGTTTAATTGATCATGACACAAGCGATCTACCAAAGTAGGTAGCATTGGCATTTCTCCGCGATTATTTTACTTTCCAATGGGAAAATATAACAGGTCTTTGAAAATTTTCGTATTTTCAAACAACCGCAGGTACAACACAAAACGAGAAGCACTAACCATTCGGATGGCATGGTGGTGAAACGTCACGGTAAAACGAATAAGGTTTCTAAGTTCAAAACGTGCTGACAGAAAAGGTAGCGGAAAAAGGTGAATTGACAAGAATAAAAGAGTAAGAAGATACGAGTCCCGAAAAATAATGAACAATAAACAACACATTAACACTTGAAACAACGTTTTCATTATGATAACAGGGACGTATTACTTGCTTTTCCGAAAGGATACTGATTCGTGAACGACAAATGCAAGTGTGTACACAAGGGAAACAATGAGACAAAGGCGCATAACCTACCGGACTAGACGGCAAAGCAAGGAGAGCGGCGGAGATCCCTGTGGTGGAGGAAAAACAACGACGACGGTAGGATGTGGAGACAACCTTCTCGCAGAAAAGGAAATGCCTAAAGAGATGGAAGTGGGAGGATAAATGATGGCGGCACTCAATGAATGTTTTCTTTTATTTATCCCCGAAGGAATCATTACCTCCTTTTACAAAACGACACCGATCCGTAAAGAACAGATACAGATACGGGGCCAAACAAACGAGAGAAGAGCGCATGACCAACCGGACTCGGCGGTGAAGCAAGGAGAGCGGCGGAGGTCCCCATATGCTGCAGGAGGAAGAACGACGGCAACGAGAGGATGGCGACGATCGACCTCCTCCCAGGAAATACTTCATTTTCGAAGACGACAACTGATTCGACAAATACTAATACGGTGGAAATAATGAGAGAGGAAGGGACGCAAAACTAACCGTGGGAGGAGAGCGGCGGAGATCCGAGGAGGAGGACGACGACGACGGCAGGAGGACGGAGACAACCGAGAACCTAATGAACGGTTGTCCGTTAAATGCCTGAAAAGATGCCTGACCTAATGAACCTAATGATCCGGTGAGATCTTACCGAACGGTTTTGTTTTGATTGTCGCAAATGGAACGTGAGGAAGGCAAGGCGAGGACGGCGTGGAGTTCATGGAATGGGTTTGTTTGTTGGTCTTTCATTCATTCCACTTTTTTTTTTAATAATTATATTAAAATAAAGTTTTAAATATAATATCATAAATTTTTAACTATTAAAATACTATTTTAGCAGTGATTCATTCATTTCACCGTAAGATCTGGTATCTGAATTTTTATATATTAAATACATCTGCTTCATTTATAATGAAAGTACGTAGGGTACGTGCATTGTTCGCGGATTTTGGAAGCGGCGGGCGGGCGGGCAGTGCAATGCACGGGCCAAAATCATGAGCGCGATCGGATGGTGCGAAGACTGCATTCGTTTACAGTTAAATTGTTACGTGACCTGACTTTACTCTGTTCAAATATTAATTAGCCTGATTTTAATGGTTAGCTATCGTTCAACAACATTTTTAAGGTTTTACTTAGTAAAATCAATAAATTAGTTAAATTTGAAGCTTATGTTTTTTAACTTAACACGATTTTGAGATAAAAAATATTTATTTTTCTATTTATATTTACAATGAAATTTTTTAATATAATTTAAAATATATATTTTATATAATAAATTTTTTTATAAATCTTATTGTCAAATAAAATCTAAGTCTATTTACGGTGAACCACTTCATGTTTTACAGGAATTCAAACAATGATTTGGTGTAATCTTATGGTTGGCGTTATTCGATTTATCGATTTAATCTACCTTAATTTTTCAAAGAATGGGAGATGTATAAACTAAATATTTCAAAAAAGAAAAGTACCATTTTTTCTGACATGTTCCCCTCCTGCCGTCAGTACCCAGATTTTGACCGTCTGACCGTCTGCTGCGACCCATCTGACGGCAGAGGGTATGCCACGTGCCGATGGGTTAATCGCTACGTACCAGTCCGAATCAAACCACATCCCAGTCTCACCACCATCTGAAAGATATATATATATATTTGTCATCTCACACGGATCTCACGCTCAATAATAACAGTAAAATATATATGATAATGGAAAGGATACAAAAAGCACCCAGCCGAAATCCACGGGGCTTTATTTCATTAACCACTCTTCTTTCTCACTACACTAAACCACATGTATTGTCACGAGCAAGTAGAAATTAAGAAGCTTTCCATGGATACATCAATAAAATGGTATCCCTGGACGAATAATACCATCGACAAGAACATTCTGCCCTTGATTCGTCGTTACCACTGCATTCACGGATGTTTGTCTTCGAAAATCAAACAGAAACGTCGACGAATTAACCAAAATGCCCCTTCTCGGTGATACTCTTCTGTTGTCTTTAACTTCCTTTTTTTTCTTTATTTCTAATTTTATGATCATATATATATTTTTTAACATATTTTTTTATCAAAATTTTTTTTTTTCATCTTCTCATCTTAAAATTATTTTTCTAAAAATTAATTTTTTATTCTTATAAATTAAAAATAAAGAAAAAAAAATACTTTTTTTTGTTTATTTTATCGAGAGAGACGGTGGCGACCTCGAATCAGAGAAATCGTCGATATTCAACTCGCCGAACTCCTCTTCCCATCGGTTCTTGGTCGGAACGTAGAAGTCTGCCATGCTCAACGGCGTTTCCGCGCCGAATCCAAACATGTCAGCGTCAGCATCCATGTCGCCGCAGCCGAAGTAGCAGTCCAGCACCCATGCCTCGCCGCCGGGCCGTACAACGGTCGCTGGGGATGGGAAGGGCGACTGACCGGCATGGGACAGCACGGACGTCGGCGACTCGTCGGGCTCGGGTTTCAGCGGCGCCGCAGCGGATGGAGGCGGTTCCGTTTTGTAAGAAGAAGCAGGAAAGTTGGTGACGGCGTTGACACCCTGCAGCCGGATAGCGGTCGCGTCGTAGACCGTGGCGGCTTCCTCCGCCGTGTCGAAGGTCCCAAGCCACAGCCTCTTCCCCGATTGCTTCGGATCTCGGATCTCCGCTGCCCATCTTCCCCATGGCCGTCTCCGCACCCCGCGGAACTTCCTCGGCCGCGAGCCATCCACGACAGACCCCACCTGCTTCTCCTTCCTCTTGAGACCGCGGCACCTGTTTCGACTCCGGCTGCACGGGGTGGCGATGTCGCGGTAGACGTTGATCTCGGTGGCATAGCGCTTCACCCTCCTCCGAGGAGTTAGCTCCTCTTGCTCTTCGTCGGAAGACGAGTCCGTGGCATCGGCGTCGGTGAAGGCAATTCTTACGAACCTCTCCAGTTGGGCAGCAGATGAACCAGCGGATATCCCTGATCTCAGCTGTCCGACGGTTGCGGTGGTGGTGGTGGTGGTGGTCGTCTTCCTTACGGCGACGACGTGTTCGGAGTACTTGATGTTTCGGCCATGGGACGAGGAAGCCGATGGATTCAACAACTCCGTCGGGGTTGAGCTGGCGTCCATGTCACCAGCAGCCTCTTCATCCGAACCCCCAAAGCCAGGGAGACCTTAAATCCACCTCGACCACCAACAACTGCTTGATTTCAGGTTGGAGTTCTCGGGGTTTTAGTAGGGTTTTGGGGAGGAAGAGAAGGGAGGTAAGAGGTCGAACAAGCTTTTTTGCGCAGGTTTACCTTATCCTCAGGGAAGGTTTATCGATTTTATTATCAAAAATCAATTTTACGTCGTCTGGTTCGTGCCAGCTTGCGCTGCTGACGTGGACCACGTATCCTTCGGGTCGAGCGAGATCGGCGAGGGGGCCCGGCGGGGTCAGGTCACTTTTCTTTTCTTTTTCTTAACATTATTGAGCACAGCAGTCATGGTTATGCCTTTTTTTTTTTTTTTTTTGTCGTTCCAATTCATTAATTTAATCATATGTCTCCGGGCAACGCCACATTGCTCAATTCACGGGTCCTAACGTATTGCTCGCGCCCCGCAAGGTACAGACCCGAATCCGTATTACGAAAATTCGAAGACATATTCTAAACAAGTGCGTTGGAATAAAACAATGCGTGCTGTTTCTTCTATTTTCATGTTCGAATCGAAGTTTAAACTCCGTAACGTCACGTCACCAAGGTAGCTTCCTCGCTTGGCACTCTATCATGTCTTTCGAAAACTTCGGGGGGTACCGAGGATAATAAATTAATTAAATAATAATAAAATATATATTAAATTATAATTTAAAAATTTATATATTATAGAAAGAAGGAAAAGAAAAAATCTCTTCTAAAAAAAGTCTTTTGAAATTTTAATTCTGATAATCGAAAGTAATAAAATTTATAGAGTTAAGCTGGTTCTACTAAAACAAATGAGACTTTTTTTATTCTTTTCCTTAACGTCTCTTCTTCTATTTAACACTTTATTATTCTTGTATTTTTTATAATATTTGACTTTACATAAATAACTTTATTTTCAAGAACATTTAACCCAAGTTAATTTTTAGTAAGATTACTTTACATGCTCTGGCTTAACCTTTGAAGTAACTATAGATGTCGATATACATCTAAATCCACCGATACCAATGCGATTAATATATCGCTTATCACCTTTAAACAAAACATCAGGATACATAACTCATCATCGGCATTTTGAGGTGATTCTAAAAATGTATTTTTTTTGATTTCACGTCGAAACAAAAATATTCCAACCAACAACAGTTTCTTATCCCAGTACTTTACTAAATAATATTTCAATTTAAATAAAAACATTACTTTTATTGAAAAAAAACCTAACTCATGGTGGAGTTTTGGAAAAGTCAACTTTGATTAGAAGACTTGGTTATAATTTATATACATATATATATATATGTACAGGATTTGTTGGTAGTCAATGGTAACTTTCAAAATCTATGAGTTTAAATTCATTGAGCTTGTTGACATGATGCTTATATTTATTTTTTTAAGAAAACACTAATCTATTTATCAAACAGAGACTTAAAAAGTCATAAAGATTGTAAAGTAAAAATGTTAAAAAGGCATAGACCAAAAAGTCTCACGGAAAACAACTTCCAAAAAATAACAGAAAATTAAATCCATCTCTAAGATTAAGACAACTTACAAAATCCATTGTTCAAACTTGCATAACATTCCCATGGCTGAAGATTCCAACGCGTTTGTTTGTACTACTTTTAGTTCTATTTAAAAAAAAAAAATTATTAAAAATTCGTAGCAGGTTATTTCTCTGTAAATTCTTTAAATGAATTGTTACCACAGCATTGTACGTGTTTATTGAGACTTTAATTATGCGTGTTTGTTAAGATCAATGAAACTGTACAAACAAATGTAGGACAATATAATTTCAACTAATTTACCTTCCCATTTGACAAGCATTTCAACAATACAGTCAGATTACATGTGGGTGAGAGAAATAAAAAAGGTCTATCTATGCATAAGTTGAAGTATATCTATTTATTTTTTAATATATACATAAACATAGAACAAAATAAAAACATGAACGTCAATGATTGATATTTATTATAATTAACATAAGCGTATCACTTTTTGTCTACCTTATCATTCATTCCATGTTAAATTAGACGTGATTGGGAAAATATATTCGATACTTATCTTGCTTTTACGGTTCAATCTCTCAAAAAAAAAAAATGTTTTTTTTAATCGTTCTCAAAAGTTACGTTTCTGGAAAAGTCGCTTTCCAAAAAAAATGAAAAAAATGAAAAATCAACCAGAAAAGGTACCAGAATCTTCAAAGATTAGCACGTTTTATTATAATCAACCAGAAAAATTAGCACGTTTTATTCTTTCTAAAATATTTTTATTAATTATAAAATTTTAAACTAAATTAAATAAACTTTAAAAAATACTAAGGTTAAAAAAGAAAACTTGAAGGCACGGGTGTTTGACTTTTTCCACGTATTCAATATATGTTTTTACTTTTTTTTGACTTTTATACTTTAGAAATTTAAAAAATAAACATTTAAGAAATAAAAATTACAAGATTATTTATATGCGACAAGGAAAATCAGAAAAATTATAAGTAAATGTAAATAAAACTTGTAGAAATAAATATTTTACATTATCAAATTAATAAATTACTTTGAAAAATTACCAAAGTAAATCCTAATTTTCCCGACTTTTCAACTAACTTCTAAAGTTTGTTATCCGATAAAAAAACTTTCTCACAACTTATTCAAATATATGATGTGGGATATACACAACGTGCTACTTAATAAATATACACAACGTTTGTTTAACATTTTTTGGTTATATTTACTATGTATCATAGTTATGTACAATGAATTAATCAAATAGTAATAAAATGTATATATAGTAAATTATAATATGAAAGTTTATGTATAAGAATTTGAAAAATAGGAAAAAAAATCTCTTTCAAGAATTGTTTGTTGTAAGGTATGCTTGTTATAGAAATGAGGTACATGTTTTTTATGAATTATATGATTTATATTGATGATAATTTTTATTGTAAAATACTAAAGTTATATGATAAATACACTACGTTTTGTAATGGTTCACAAAAATAGTGCACAATGATTACTATGCCATGTATGGTAGAAAACTTAAAAATAAATTAAAAGCTTCATTTAGGAATAAGATTTGTAAAAAAGTTTACTACGTGAAATATTATATATTTTAACAAATAATATAATAAAATTAGATATTTTCACTATAATTACTATAAAGGAAAATAAAAAAATATTTTCTTATCTTGAAAATCATGTCAGATAAAAAGTGAACTCTTAACTCACTCAATATATACGTTTTGTCGAACAAAACCTTAGAAGTGAAGATAATATGCAATTTTTTGAAAAAATGTATAATTTACAATAATAGTGGTTTTTATTATAAAATATTAAAATTATTTAATAAATATATTATATACCGTAAATTTAATAAATACAATATATATATAGTATATATTATATGTTATACATTAAACAGTAATTTTTATATTGTATATATTGAAAAATACGTATTTAAACGCATCCTCAAACATACCTTGAATAGTAATGGCGTCACCTAACACGCAGAGCAAACACGCCACGAAGCCGCTGTTACCGAAGTGTATGGACTTTTGCGTAAAGGTGAACAGGACACTGTCGGGCGCCGCTGCAGATCTCGGCCTTTCTTATTTTTTGCACATGGACAACGGCAAGAAACGAAGTATTATATAATAACAACGGATGACGATCATCAAAAATCACTGCGATTTCAAATCATGCAGTGTTTTGGCAACGAATTGACAGGGAGCACCCCAACACCACACAAGGTTTGGGTGGGTGAGTTTGACCTTTCAGGTCACGGGTCCACTTTTTGGAAATTCACCGGTCAAGATGGTTTGATATCGTGTCGCGTCGCCGAGCTTCCGTGTTCCAGAACTTTTGTCGGATTTGTGTGCTGATTTGATGTTAGACTGGAGTTGTCGAGATTAATTGCTGATTAATTGCTGTACGACCCGTGAAATAAGCACGCGACGCCAGTGAACAGCAGGCTTTGTTAAAATAATGATTCATTCCTAATCCAGTGATGTGGTTTTTTAATTTTTTTTTCGAAGGAACGATGTGGTCACTTTGCAGCCCTAACTTTGTAAATGACATAGGCTAATCGTAAAATATTACGTATCATCATTTTTTTATTATATACTGTATATTCTACGGTATATATTATTAAATAAAAAAATATATTATATCATAAAAATTAAAAAATTGATTTGATATCTAACAAAACCATCTTCTTCATTTGTCAGTAACACTATTACATTAATTATTATATCAAAATATATTACTTTATTTATTAATTATAAGTTAATTTAATATATTAAAATAACTTTTCTCGTATTACCATTACATCAATTATTATATTAAAATATATTATTTTATTAATTAATTATTATAATATTTAAAATAATATTTTATTTTATTCTTATATATTTTTTAAAACGACGTGTAAACTCCACTTTACTCACTTTTACCCCAAATGCAGTCAACACATTACGTGGATATCTAGGATAACAAAAATGACGCTTTCCTTGATCTCCGAGGAAACAAACAGATGCTTCTGATCCACAATTTCAATTATTATTATATTATACCACTGATAAATAAGTCACGTGCTCATTCATCGTTTCAAAGGTGAGACCCTACACACATCGGCCAAACTAACAATACGTATGCATTAAAATTTTCATTTAATCTAAATTAATTTCTTTAAGTTATTTCGATCATCGTATATGCGTAAGTAACGTATCTATATGTCCATATATGTGTATATCTATACATAAAACCTATCAAGCTCTTCTACTCAGAAGCACGACTGGACGAGTAAATGGACTTCAATCTCCAGTACGTCCAGCAAACCACATTGAGGCCTAAAATTAAACTGCATTGATTGCCGACATGATGAGTTGACACTGGTAAAGTCAAATAAAACCAGATCCTACAAGTAAATTAATGCAGGCAATATCCAAGACCTTATACATATGCCTAGTTTAATTATTTTATGCTGTGGTGGAGAGCTTTTTCGTGCTATCAAAACAAGCGTTTATAGCATGGGCTTTGGAACCAAACCGGACATTTAAGTCGAGGCTTATCAGCGATGGAAGAGGCCTACGAATAATCCTCCAATTGAGACCAGGGCTTCCCTTTGGTAATTTTCGAAAGAGAATGATGATAGACATTTCCAAGAAAGAATAATCATAGATGAAAAATGTGTCACACAACAAACAAGTTAGAATGCGTGTTTCGGTCACACAACAAACTGTGAATTAGAAGCATCAAAAGGAAGAGAAGGCCGTCACCTTTCTTCCCGCGGAGTAGCGCTTGCCTCTTCAATTGGGGGAGTCACGTTTGAGTCTTTCGATTTGTCCTCGGAGGATGGTCTATTTTCAGAATCTGACTGCCGGAGCTCTACGATCCTACCGAGGACATCATCCATTTTTGGGCGCTGTTCCGGAGATTTAGCAACACATGCCATCGCTATTTGAAGTAAATGTACCATTTCCTCTTCATTGTAAGCATTGCTCATTAGCTCCGCGTCAAAAACCTCGGCAGTCCATTCTTCACGGACCACAGACTGCACCCATCTTGGCAAGTCGAAGATTTCGTCGTTACCAGGGGATGGCACCGCAGATTTTCCCGTGAGCAACTCAAGTAGGAGGACGCCGAAGCTGTACACATCAGATTTTTGAGTGAACTTTCCTGTTTCGATCACTTCTGGCGCACGGTAGCCAACCATATTTCTGGGAATCACCGGGAAGTTCATGAGTGATGCAAGGCCAACATCAGAAACACAAGCATCGAACTCCTCAGTAAGGAGAACATTGGACGATTTGATGTTGCCATGTGTAAACCTGGGGCCACCTTCGGAGTGGATACGAACTAATCCACGTGCAGCGCCAATCGCTATCTTTAATCTGGAGTCCCAAACTAAAGGCGTTCTTCCACTGCCTCTGTTTGCTGTTTGTTTTTATTAGGATAAATGGAAAGGTGAAAGAAAAACAAAAGGTAAGTTTAAGTGAACTTGCATTCAAATCAGGCTATTTATAATGAAATGGATCGAAGAGCTTTGATTATGAAGTAGAACAAAAGTAAAATGTTATTAGCAATTTCATGCTTGTTTGGTTCCATTTAAATTCAATCACGTTATCATCCACTCTTACCAAAAAGAAAGCACATGATATTCTAATCTGAACGGTAAGCTGAAGTTGGGAACCAAACAGACAAAATATTTAATGATTCACAATGAAAAAAAAAGATATTGTGAAAAGAAAAGATAAAAAGGGAAAGAATATAACAAAACTAAAACTAAATTGAACATTGAAAAGTTTGAAGGAACAAAACAAATCAAGATGTAACGAGTTAATGATTCACTCAAGGATAAGCACCAGACTTGCTTTCTCCAAGATGATCAGTAAGTATAGTTGTTGGTCCAGCTCATAACTTTATACATTATTTAACGAAAATAGTAGATTTATTGATTTTTTTTTATGCAAAAGAAACTTGTCATCGAGTTCTATTTAATTTTAAAAAAATTGGAAATATTATGCACTATATTGAAATGAAATGACATGATTTCTCGGCTACAATACTAATGCTATATGTTTATGATTTATATTCAGAAAGCCGATGATCAATATTATAGAAAGCCAAAACTACATCTTCGTATTCTCTTCTACAAGGGAATGTTGCTATAGTTAATATAATCAGGTGGGAAAATTTTATAACACGGTAATGCTATCAATTTGGGCATTTACTGCTTCGACTCACAATAGGGGAGTTAATGGAGGAATCAATTTTTGTCCAAAATATTAATTTGACAAATATAAGCTGATCAAATATTTTTATTAAAGAAAAACACAATAGGTATAGGTGGAAATTACCGTGCAACAGGAAAGCGAAGTTTCCAGATGGAACATAATCATAAACCAGGAGCTTCTCATCTTTGGAATAGTAATAGGCACGAAGAGGCACAACATTTGGATGTTGCCCAACCTTTCCAATGATCTCCATTTGTTGCTCGAACTCTTTTTTCCCTACAACAACCTCCTTTAATCTCTTAACTACTACTGTTGTCCCATCCTCAAGGACTGCCTTATATGCAGTTCCATAACTTCCCTTTCCAAGAACTTCTGCAGAAGCCCTTAAAAGATCTTCCAAGTCAAAGTTATAAGAACAACCCTCAAAGAATACAAGCTTATTTCTCTCAGCCTCCTGGGCCCCACTGCCATATAGCTCTATGAGTTTCTCGCTTCTTCCACCACCAGAGTCCTTCCCTTTTGACAAGTCACTGCCTTCCCTACTTTTTCTCCTCAATACGCACAACAAAATACAAAGTGCTACGAGCAATAGTAATGCCAATGCTCCAGCTGCAATTGCGATAATAACACCAGTTGATATCTTGCTATCAGAACTTTTCCTTGGCATAGATGCAGGGGGCAGTTCTGTTGGTGGAGATGCTAGTGGGGGAACTGCAGAACAAGGTGAAAGAGGAGGTCCACACAGCAGTGGATTTCCCAAAAATGACATTTCCGTAAGATATCGCAGGGAAGCTGGGATAGATCCACTAAAGTTGTTATAGCTAAAATTTAGACGCTTTAGACTTAGTTGCTTCAGATGTGGGATGGGCCCAGAAAAGGAATTATTTTGAAGATTCAACACAGTGAGTTTTGCTAAGTTTTGGAATGCAGGTGGAATCCGTCCAGTCATGGAATTAAAGGCCAGGTCAAGGATGATTAGAGAAGAAGGGAGAGATGCAGGTAGACGTCCTGAAAACTTGTTGCCTTGGAGGTTAATAAGTTGCAGAGAATTGATTGAAAATATATCAAAAGGAATACTGCCACCGAGGAGGTTATATCGAAGACTCAAAACTCGGAGGGCATCAAGTTTCCCAATTGTGTTCTCAGGGATTGGACCAACAAGCCCAATACCCGGAAGCCGAAGAGCAATAACACGACTTCCATTTGTTGAGCAAGTGACACCCACCCAAAAAGAACAGATTGATGTTGAAGTCCAGTTTAAGTTTCTACCATGTGGAACTGATCTGTCAAAGGCAAGGAGGGCTTGCCGATCAGAATTAAGATCAGAAGTAACACTCTGTAGAACAATGAGAATAATTACACAAAACCAAAAGCACCAAAAGCTAGAATGATCCATTGGTCTCCTCTGGTTAAAGATATATAAGAACAAGCCGTTTGACTTTAAAATGTCTGATAAAAAATATTTCTCCTGTTGCAGGAAAAAATAGCATGTAAAAAAATGTCAGTACACCAACAGTACCATACTAGAAAACCACTCATATAAAACTCATAAGTTATAACCAGAGAAGCGCATGAAGAAGTGTGCATACTGAAAACAGACAATACTGTAAAGATGCATGGCTGCATAATGCATACACTACATACATGACATGATAGTACTAATAGTATGAGCTTTTCACTTATGCGGGAAGGAGTAACTCAAAATGTTGATCTTTCATGTCCATTTTTGTAAGTACACACATTTGATACAAAAGGAATAAAAATTTATTTATTTGATGGTGAGTAAAAGCATATGCTTCATGGAATGTTTGATTGGGTTGCTGTTTTCTAGTTGGTCTGATTTAATTATTTCTTTTCTATTTATTTTGCTTATATTTTTCTGAAAGAATGTGACAGTGAACAAACTTAAGGTGTGTTTGTTTAAGATATAGAATTAGGTAAAGTGAAATTCAAGTTTTTCAAAAAATTACATGATTGACGATTTAAGTATTTTGGTATGATTTTTTAATGCAAAATGTTAAAATTATTTGATAAATATTACTGTAGACCATTGTAGTGTATAGTGAAAAATAGAAATGCATAATGAAAAACTCATAAACAAATGATACCTTAATTAGATCACTATTAGAGACATAATTTTATTCAATGTTAGAATGGGATTGGAGCAACCAGTTGGACTAGGAACCAATTGAAATCTTTACATCATTTAAAGCATTGCTTCTATTAAAATAACAAGTTCAATGCACGAGTTTTCCACTACTGCGAGGTCTAGAAGGGTCCATTTATGCAATCTTACATCCACAAATGGAAAAAATGCTTCCTAATAGACAATCCCCTATATGCTCACCAAAAATATTTATAGCAGCACATCTGCTGACAACATCAACTTCAAATGGATTGTGTTAGAAAAATCATCCTCGCACAAACTAAGGAAACCACACAGCACACTGTCTCAAAAAGTACCTGGAATGCTAATGATGAACTCAAATTGTAGCAAATACGATAGCCATCGCAATCCAACCATTTTTCTAAAATACAAATCATTGCTCTCCAAGACCAAAAAACTATGAAGTCATTCCAATTTCTGGTTAATTGGAGTATCTAAAGTTAGTTTTGCAAGTTGGTAAACTCTTTACTAACTAAGCTTTATAAAGTCATCAGCTCGAACATACATTAGTCAATTTTGGTTAAAAAGGAAAGGAAGTAGTAAAAGGGAAACTCGTCTCCTACGAGAACATACATTAGTCAAATTTTTTTCTGAAATGATATGATCTACTGTAATCTGTTGCCGTTTTGTTTTCTGATCAAAGCACTCTAACCCTACTTTCCAGCAACTGCTTCCCGTAAAATTGCTTCCCCCGCCTCCAAAAAAAAAAAGTCTCGCCTAAGAACAATTGGTTAACGTTTTCCGCCTAGATTACTAGATACGGAGGAAAAGCTACAGCCTCCAGTGACAGAATGCTTCCATCACTGCGTAAAGCCCACGTATATCAAGACAGAAAAAGAAACACACCAAACGTTAAAGTAGCGAAACAAAGGAGGATTTCCCGGAAGATCGACACCAAAAAATGGTTTCAAATTACGTTCTGCCCAGTAGATTATCAAGCTTTCAGGAAGAAGAAACACAGATTTCTTCGATATAGAAAAATAGGAATCGAGGAGAAACTGAAAATCCTACCTCAGCTTCGTGACGCTAAATATCCAGAATTTCTGAAAAAAAATGAAAAACAAAGCCTCAAGACCCACACACTTCGAATTTCCGAAAGCTCCAGATCAACCCGGTCGTGCCGAATCAAAGACAGCTCGTAGAAAAAAAAGGAGAAAACAAGAAACTCATCGTAAACTGGAATTCCTGACCTACATTATCCTCCTATAAGAGAAGATTACAGAGCAGGAACTAGAGACTACCTAAGCTGACGAGGAGTGGACTCCAGTCCAGCAAGATCGAATGTCAGCGGACCACGGCCGACGCAAAATCTCTCCAGAGCACTCCACGCCGACACCAGGAGGAGGGACGCGGTTTCCGGACCCTGAAACCTAATTCCCCATCGCAACACCTGCACGGTACCACAGAGTAGCAGAGAGATGACTGCTGCAGCAGCGTCGGTCACTGACTTGGCGACGCCAGTCAAGCTACTTAAAAAGGCAGCTGTCCTACCGAAACTACCTCCATAGTTTGCACAGAATCACAACTGTGCCCTTATAATGACGGAACTGCCCTCATTTCGTGGATTGGCGATGCTATTTTTCAATCGGACGGCTACGATTGAGATCTGAGAGTCTGGTGTCGGGCACTGGTTTCTCTCGTAGGCACCAACGATGATGATTGAATTTTTTTTTTTCAACGATAACGATGGAAGATGAGGAAGACATTTTCGCGTGATATAATAATAAAATGTTCTGTGGTACTAGTACACAATAATGATTTTGACCTTGATCAACTAGTCTGATTATATCATTATCATATGCTGGAGGATCTCAAGCCGCAACCACTTTCGCCTGGCTTTAGAAAAAAAAAACCATCCCTTCATTCATTCATTCTTCTCCTTTTTTTCTGTAACATGCAGAAGTCCAAAGGTGATTCACGCAGGCTCTACCGAACCCCGATTCAGATATTATTAAGTATGTAGGTTTTATTTTGTAATTATTATAAATTAAGTAAATTTGAAGTTTATATTTTTTTTAAGTCGATTTGATTTTTAAACAAATTTTTTTGATTTTTTATTTAACCGATACAATAAAAATCTTACTTCTATTATATTATTTATTAATTAAAATATACGTTTTATATAATAAAAAATTTTATAAATCTCGTATCTAAAGAAAAACCTAAGCGACGGTGAGCGTACGAGAAGCGGAATCCGATGGCATCCATCGTCGCCTGTCATCTTCTTCATGGTGTTGGGTGTGAGGAGAAAACAACAGATCGACGAAGGGAATCTTGAGATGCGCAGAGGAGGAGCGGTCCTGCCGCGTGCGCGCAAGAGTCGAAACAGAATGCGACGGGATCGTTCATCGCAGTCGCCCATTGTAGACATGCAACAGACTTTCGGAAAGAACCCACGGAAGCTTACGAAAGAAATACAAGTCATTTTCTTTGTAAGTTAAGAATACAGTATTGTAAAGTGCAACCTTACGTGACTTACCATACGATATATAAAAAAAGTGACATGCTGAAAATTAATTTTGATTTTACGTGAGGATAATATTGTAGATATTTTTCTCAAAGATATAACGTCAAGTATACGTGTTGTACGTGCCGTGTATCAAGAGTGTGTTTCTTTGAGCAGTAGAAATAAATAAAGTGAAGTTCATGGTGTTCTAAAATATATGTGTTTTAGGATGTAAATATTTTGATATAATTTTTTAATATAAAATATTTTAATATATATTTAAAAGAAAAAGAAAATACGCAACCTAAATCTGAAGGCCTTGCCGTCCTGCTATTCCCAACCATTAATTCCCTCGGATTTTATTTCCCGAATAAAAAAATAAAAGCCGTGGGAGATGTACGTTTTTCCGTCCAGCTCAAAAGTAGTTGGTTGATTAAAAAGTAACAGCTCATGCAGACAGTTTTCGTTTTAATATTATCACATTTTTAATATACAGTGATAAAAGTAACGATTGGGTTTCTTTTTCGTGAATTCTTGTTACCAGGTCTTTATCGATGGAGGTTTGTAGTTTACTTTTTTCAAAGACATGTTAGTGGTCTTCTTAAATGTAAAATTTTGTCTTGATTCATTATTAACAATAAGCTGTTATCTATATTCGTAATTTTCAAAAAAATTATGCGATGATAAAATGAAGGTGATTTATATATTAGAAATTTTATTTCTAATATTAAACATGTAAAATCATGATTACCGTCAACTTTCACCATAAAGAACCAATTCAAATTATGATGCAAAATTAAAAAAATACACTTCCAGAATCGCATGACCCACATAATCAATAATATTGTCCCAGCTAGTATTAATAAAAATGGAAACGGACTGGACTGTCGACACGTAAAAGTAAAAAGTTGTTGGATGGATGGGCAAAAAAAGTAAAAAAGTAGTGCGGTTAATAATTATAACTTTCTTTTTTTGTCGGCGTTAGACTAAAGTCATTATTAATTACGATCTTTATATTTGTTACACAATTAAAAACGATTTCATGCATTTTGCACGACTTGTAATTTTACTTCCTGCACAGTCGAGAATACATCGTGCGACTCACGTGCCAACGGTCCAGCAAAGAATAACGTTGGTGCGCTACCAACTTCTGCCTATTTTTCAATGACCAAACTCAACTTTGCGCATTGAGTGCACATGCGGAGCAGCAGAGACAGCCTGTGCTAGTTGGGCCTCGTAAACCCTTTCTTCCAACGCATAAATGAAATGTTGGAACAAACTACAGCCTGTGACAGCCATCTGTATTATTCTAATTTATTTATTGCTCAAATATATAGATATATATATGTGTGTGTGTGTACGTACGTGCAAGAGTGAGAGAGTAAAAT
>JAMKPZ010001517.1:0-51477 GCA_024699675.1 Amphibolis antarctica | reverse complement strand
TTGCTTTCTCAACAACACTATGCTCTCAAGCTTTTACAGAGATTTGGTATGGCTTCTTGTTCTCTTGTTACCACTCCTTTGGTTGCTGGTTCATTGCCCACACAGCACGATGGTGATCTTCTTCTTGTGGCGATGGCTTTTCGTCAAATTGTTAGTGCTCTATAGTACTTAACTATCACACGTCCAGATTTGGCTTTTGCAGTTAATTGTGTTTCATAGTTCCTGGCGAACCCTTGCACTACACACATGTAGGTTGTGAAACACATTCTCTGCTACATTAAAGGCACTTTTTAGCTTGGCCTACTTATTCGCTCTTGTTCTTTTTCTCTTGCGGTTTACTTCGACGCCAGTTGGACTTCAAATTCCAGTACCAGGCACTCAACTACCAACACTACCATCTTCCTTGGCACCAATCTCCTTCATTGGTGAGCCTCCAAACAATGCACCATCAGTCGATCTAACACCGTAGCAGAGTACCGGGCTCTCATTTCCACTGCCACTGATCTTCGATGGTTTTGCTTCCTTCTCTGCGAACTCGGTGTTCCTCTCACTGCTTCTCCTCAACTTCTCTCCAACGGTCAGTCTGCCCTTGCTATTGCACTCAATCCTGTTGTCAATGCTCGTACTTGCCACATCGACATTGACCTTCACTTTGTTCGCGAGCTATTCCATAGAAGCGTGTTGCATGCTTAATTCGTCCCCTTCGACCTTCAACTCATCGATATTATGACCAAACCTTTTACTCAAGATCGGCACCGCTTGCTCTCTCCGATGCTTCCATCCGCAACAACTCATATTGATGGCGAAGAGTTTGCAAGTGTACCTTCTTCACCTTATCAACACCTCGAAACGATGTCACCAACACATCCCAAACGTCTCATCGTTCATCCCAAACGATGTACTTTCTTGTCATGCTTCTTTATCTCTCGATGTTGATTCTTTTGCATCCAATGATGGAACACCCTTTTTGATGACCTTCAATAGCTCGTGATAATCAAACAACACTCTCATCTCGCTACTCCCTCAAATGTAATTTTTGCCATCAAGCATCGGCACAGAAACTTGTATCGCATTGTTTATTGTGATGATGAGTAATTTGAGCTAGTAATTAATAATAATATCAATCACATAAATTAAGATGATGAGTAAGATGTCATTAATATTGTTAACAAAGAGGGATAAATGTGTCTTGAAGAAAGGTATGACAATGTTAAGTTATTCCACAAACTTTTTTTTTCATGCATAAAGGATCTGATAAGATGGCATGCAAAAAAAACGAAGAAGATTATTGAAACAAAAAGTTTTTTAAAGATGTCCTTACATGTCACAATTTGAGTATGTTGAAAATTTGAGAAATAAAAAAAATATATTAAGAAATAGAAATTTTTTTAAGATATTTTATGATTTTAAAAAATTAATTTAAAAATATTTTATATTTTAACATTTATAATTTTACATTTTTCTTATAATCATGAGTTTAACAATGATCGGTTAAATAAGACGCATGAAATTAGGAAATTGCGTAAGTTGAAATTTCCGTTAATTGTAAGAATTTATTAATTTAAAAATATTTTTTATTTTAACATTTTAAATATAATTTTATATTTTTCTTATAATCATGAATTTAGTAATAATCAGAAGATGTTAAGTAAGACATGTGAGATTAGGAAATTACGTTGAAATTTTTATTAATTGTAAGAATTTTTTTGACTAAAAAATTATGAAAATTTTAGGAAAAAAATTGTACATTTTTCTATAAAATTATTTTCTAGATACACAAAAACTTATAGTGGTGAAAAAATTTAAAATTTTTTCAAATTTTTTGCTATGCACAAATACATGAAAAATTAGAAATTTTTTTAAAATTTTCTTTTTCTAAAATTTTGATGTATACAAACCTCCTGTTTGTCATAAAAAATTAAAACATTTATATAAAAATTATTTATGTTATGAAACCCCCTATAGTTTGTTGGGTTATACTATGAATGACATATACAACTTCAAGACAAGTATTTGTTAAATAATAAAAAGGACCACTGATTATGTTCTGAATAATGTAGGATTTGTATATGTTTCTTGGTTTTCTTCTTATTAGGAGCAAGACGTAGAGAGTGAGGTAATGACGGGTTTAGAAGAGAGTATGTTAAATCTTTTTAAAAGATTAGAGACATGCCTTTTGTATGAATACATTTTCATGGAATGTCAAGAAAAACATAATAAACATCAAGTTATTAAGTAAAATAATCTTTTTTATTTTTTTTACAAAGACTCTAATACTAAAATGACGTAGAAAAAAAAATTTACTAAAATATTTCTATTATGTTGCTCATCATCTACAGAATCAAAAGTTTTCTTTATATAAATAAAGAAGATAAAAGTAAACAAAGGTTGTTACCACGTTTCTATGCTAATACAAATAAAGTTTATTAATTATAGTTTCATGTTCTAATAAGCTTTAAATTTTAAATAGATTTATTCATAAAATTTGCAAAAAAAATTATATTTTTTACTTTTCAATAGATAAATTTTACTTCAAAAAAATCTAAATTTATTTATAGATTTTAGAAAAAAATAAATTTTTTTAAAACACCTCAGATAATTTTGATATCTATCTAATCTTTGTCAAAAAAAAAAATCGATATACATTCGCCATTTTTTTCATGTTTTTTTTAAGTCCGCGGCAGGCGGAAAGCAGCGAGGCGAAAACCCTAATCCTCACCTCCACTCCCATGGCGACGAAGTCATCCACCTCCGGCGAAGAGCGGAGGCAGTCTCGATCATCGGAAGAGTCGGAAGAAGAAGTGGAGGAGGAAGTTGAAGAGGAAGTCGAAGAGGAAGTGGAGGAGGAAGTAGAAGAGGAGGTAGAGGAGGAGGAAGAGAAAGAGGAAGAAGAGGAGGAAGGCGAGGAGGAGGAGGAGGAGGAGGAGGAGGAGGAGGATGAGGAGGATGAGGGAGAAGGAGGGAAGGAAGAAGGCGAAGAAGAGGAAGAAGAAAAATTCGATAATCCAGAGTCAATACGGAAGCTGCTGGAACCGTTCGGGAAGGACCAGCTGATCGAGCTCATGAAGGAGGCCTTCCGAGCAAATCCAGAAATCATCCAGAAGATTACCGCGACTGCCGATTCCGACACTACGCACCGGAAGATCTTCGTCTACGGTCTTGGATGGGACGTGTCGACCGAGACGGTTGCGGCCGTCTTCCGCCAGTACGGAGATGTCGAGAACTGCAACGTTGTCATGGACCGTATTACGGGGAAGTGCAAGGGGTATGGATTCGTTCTGTTCCACAGGCGGGCGGATGCGCAGAAGGCGCTGGAGCAACCGCAGAAGAAGATAGGAAATCGGATGGCTGCGTGCCAGCTTGCGGTATTGGGGTCCATGCAAACTGGGGAAAAGAAGGGGGAGGTAAGGAAGGCGGCCATGGATGTGGCGGGATTGCTGCAGCCCAATGATCTAGCGTTGACATACGGGGTGGGGTCAATGGTGGGCGTAAATCCCACGGCCGGTGTGGTTGGTCAGGGTGCTTATCCGGCGGTGGGGGGTGGCATGGTGGGTCAGAATCCAGCTTTGGCTACCGTGGGTTTGTCGCAGTCGTTGAATCGTGGGAGTACCAATACGGCTGCTTATGGGATGGGTCTGGGGTTAGGCGGTGGTGCTGCCGTGCAGGGCATCAACAGTTTAAGTCCTAGTGTTATTGGAAGTTATGGCGCACAGGTTGGTTTGCAAGGATTGGGAACTTATCAGAGCAACCAGTTGTCATCTAGTGCAGGAATGAAAACCCAGCCAAGTGCTGGGCTTCTGGGGACTAACATGTCGCCCTATCTTGGACCTAGGTAATTTTTTTGGATAAGTTATTTTGTTCCTGTTTTTATGTTATATATGGTATCAATCATTTTCTTGGATATTTTTTCTGATGCTAATAACTCAAGAAAACATCATCCCCAAGCTTCTTCATCTAAGATGACTACCCAAAAAACCGATGTTTGTCATTTCTCTTATTTGTCATTTCACTCTATATAAAGATAATGGTTGGAATTGTTAGGTAAACTTAAATTTTGTTTTTGAAAGTGGGAATGATGTCTAAATGAATCGAGCTTTTTTATCTTTATAGAAAGTCTCAATTTAAAATAGTGTCTAATGAAAATTGATCAAAATTAAGAAGAATAACGATAAATATCTGGCATAAATAACCAACAACGTTCATCAAAATACTCATTTATTTAAATATGTGAATGTTATAAAAGTATTTGGTTCAATAAAGGCAAGTGGAATACATTTTACGTTTATTTAATATTCATCAATTATCTTTTGAGGAGGATCATGTGATTACCAGTTAACAAATAATTTAGTTAAAAACATTGGTGCAATAAAATAATATTTAAAAGGAATAAGTGAATGACAAAGGATGTAGATATTCAAATTGTAGTGATGATAACAAAACTTATCATGTCATTGAAAAGCTAAAAATGAAAAATTTTCGTTATCCATTAAAAGTGTTTAAACAGTGATTTGTTATTTATTTGAATGGTTTTGAATAGTGCATCAGCAATTTAATAAAAATAAATATAATTATAAATTTATCTGTAACTCGTTTATGTACTTTGTGTTAATTGTAGAACTTAACCTATTTATAATGTTTATATTGTTTAAGTTATTTAACCTGTATAATTTACAGAACATGTTTAAGCTCTTTAAGCAGTGTAAATTTTTTGATCTATTACAACCTACAAAAGTCATTTATTAACTAAAAATGAATAAATATATGTGATATTATTTGATATCTTATATAATAATATTAAATATATGTTAAATATAGAAAATTTCCTTATACAGATTGGCCAGTCACAAACAGGTTAGGGTGCACACGTTTAACTTGAATTCGGCCTGTTTAATAAATGGGTCACATCATTTTTAACTCAAATTCATTTAACCCCAACCAACCCGTTTATTAATTGTGTTGATGGCTTTGCAAGTTATGACTGCTTTTGCCACCTTAAAACTTTTGTGTCACATACACAATGGGTATGTCACCATAGCCTGGTATTTTCAGCAAAAAACATATTTGCTAGTGTGATTTTTTCCTCTAAAGTATGATAGGCCTTGTTGTAGGCCTTTATATCCTTCTATTCCAATAAACAACCTTGACTTCAGTGCATGGGGTTTGTAACTAGAAGTACCAGCATTCATCTTGTCAATGATCTCCCTAATCTTAGTGAGCAGCAATGTGGTAGGGGATTGCTAGTTCTTTAGGGTGGTGGGCCTTTTCTCCATGTTCAAGATGTTCTTCATTTTCTCCATTGTTGGCCTTCAGTGTGTCTTTGTGTTGACGATCATGATAATGAAATTGTCATGGAGTTACTCCAAAGTACTTCTCCAACACCAAGAGTCACAACTCAGACAGTTTGTTTGTCTGTTTGAATCCTAGAATTCTTCAAAAGAAAGATAAAGAAGAAATAGAGGAAGAGAGCTGGGAGGGAAAACAATCTGTTGCATAAATGGACTACAGGGACAAACAACATTCGTCACCTTTTATTGTCTTTGTCCAACAAATGATTCCTATATATTCACATGGTTGGGCTTTCCCTAACGTTTGCGTTCAAGAACTCATCACTTGAATTGTAGACTGTTGGTGTCCTTAATGCTTCCTTGACCTATTGATCACAAAGGCTTTACTGCTGTCAACAATGCTTGCATTGATTAACCCTTGGCGTTGTTGCAATACAAGTCTCTGCGTCTGTTTCCCTTAATGTTTGAATAGTTGTGATGCCTTTTTAATGCCATGTTGCCTTCAATTTCTTGCTCCTCTTGACTTGATGCCTTTACTGAAAAGATACTAGGACCAACTAACTTCTTTTGCTTTGCATCCATAGTGTTGTTACACATACCCACATGACATACATGTTACTAACATTTATGCTTGTAAATCTTCCCCATTCAAGTTGTAGCACATTGTCAACTCGATGGCCATGCCACACAAAACCCCTTTGTGCTAGGTTGTGTGCCACATGACATACATGTTACTTTGGGTGACTTATTCTATGGGAAATGTTCTCCCTCACCTACTTTGTTGTCAACTTGTTGTCATCCTCAATGACAATATGAAGTCTTTTTTTGGTTTTTACAACATCAACATGAAATCTTTGATTAGATCTTAGAATTGTCAGAGTGTTGTATCTTTCCCATGAAGCTTCTTTCATTCTTCGTTTGACCCACTTGATAAGGAAGAATGCTTTCTTACTCTCTCAGCTATGATCGTCTGACACATTGGCTAAGAATTGCTTTAGGCCTTGTTCACTTTCCCTTACTCTCAATTTTCAAAAATACTCTTATTTTTATGATAACATTCATATTCTTTAATTCATTTATTTCATTATTAAAATCACTCTTTTCTCTCCACCTATTTCAAAATAGTTTACTTGAAAATCATTTTTTTCTACTGTACTTATACTCCAGCATTAGTCAGTCCAAGCATTGTCTAGTAATGTCGTTGAGGTACAGGAGGATAGAGACATTAAACGCAACATAACGTCTAGAATGAAGCCCAACCTTTCAAGCACCAAGGTAATAGACATCAATAGTCGTCGATTCATGTAGGCCTTACAAGTCTATCAACATCAATTGGCGGTAGTAGAATGCCATGGATGAGTGGGTCAAGAGGTGCTACGGGACCTTAATAGTCCGTAGGCTTCAAGGGATAAGCTCTTGAATGTAGGCATTGGGGAAATGCCTAAACATGCGTCTATATAGGGACCCTTCATTTGACAAAGACAACAAACAACAATGATTCTTATATATAGGTTCAGTTTTATGCACCAACATTATCACATTATTGTTTAGGGGGTGTTTGTGCCACTAAAATTAAGCAAAATTGAATTAGAAGGAATTTAATTTTAACTAATTTGAGTGTTTATGTTGAAGAGAGGGTCAAGAATTCAATTCTCAACCCTCATGAGTATAAAAGGAGAGTTGAGAATTGAATTTTTACATCTTTTTGTGAATTGAAAGGAAATCAACCATACTTATTGTCCTACATAGTCTTAATAGTTGCCATACATTTGTGTATTGTTGTCTCCACTTGATAGATCTTTTCTGATTATATGCCATCAAATCTCAGTAGATCATATTTTTAATTTTATTCAATTCTGAAAGGTATATAAACACCCTTACATTGAATTCATTTTTTATTTAATTCAATTTTCATCAAGAAATGAATTCTCTTCAATTTATTTTTGTTCAAATCTGTGTACAAACATCCCCTTTAATTGTCTTTCTAGATATGTTAATAAAGCCTTCATATTTCATCCTGGGTGCATGTTGTGTTTGTTTTTACTATTATTTACCCATGTTGTCTTTGGCATCTAAAAGGGAATACTTGTGAGTTGTGAACATCCAAATTTCGTTGAATGGATCATGTGGCATGTTCTTGTATTAATAAGATTTACTGTAACCAAAAATTATTTCCATGGTCATAATGACACGAGGATTTTCTAAAATTACTTTTTCATATTTTTTTCAACCTTCAATCACATCAACATTAAAAATATAAGTTCATTATTCTACCCACTTTATTTAAATCTTAAAACAAATACAAAATATTACAGATACAAATTTTTGTTGTCTTGTTAGGACAATCCAAAAATTAATGTATCTTTTTCTTGTTCGATAAACACAACTTCGAAAGTTATTTTTTTTTACTTTTGAAGTTATAAAAGTCTATACCAAACGTTAAAATGCAAGCACTAACCTTTCTTTTTTGTGCTGACTATCTGCTACTTCAATATTCTAATTCGGCTCTTTCGTTCTTTTTGATTTGGCAGATGAAATACAGATGATTACGGAGAAGAACATCATGAAAGGGATGATTATCAATGATAGAGCTATTTTCTTACTCCTGTACTCCAAAAACTTTTCTTTCGGCTGATGTATGCCTTTCCTTCACGAATTTAGTAGGTTTTTTTTCTTATTTATTGGAACCAGAACAACGTATTTTGGTTAATGATGTGATCCTCTTTTGTGTTTTTGGAAGATTTGATTTCCCATTCCCAAGTTTCGAACATGTTCGATTTTTGAATTCTCACGAGTTTTAATCCAGCAGGGAACCGTGAGATCTGCTTTCTCTAGTTGTGGTAATTGCAGCCGTTTGCAGTGGTCGGCTTCACTTAAAGGTAAGTCTTTAAATCAAACATCGAGGTTTCCTTTGAAAATGATTTATAGATATTTTTATTATATAATATTTATATTTTAACAAATGATATAATAAAATATAAGTTTTCATTGTAGCCATCTGAGGTAAAAATTGGAATATTGAAGTTTTATTTAAAAATGAGATTTATAGGAATTTTTATTGTATATACTAAATAGTATAATGAAATAGAAGTTTTCATTGCAATCGTCGTAGATGTAAAAATTGGAACATTGGGGTTTCGTTTGGAAATAAAATAAATAGAGATTTTTATTATGTAAAGTATATGTTTTAACAAATGATATAATAAAATAGAAGTTTTCATAGTTATTAGAGTGGTAAAAGTTGGAACATTGAGGTTTTATTTAGGAACGAGATTTATAAAGGATTTTATTGTATAAAAAATATATTTTAATAAATGATATAATAGAATACAAATTTTTATTGTAAAAAAATAAAAAGAAATTTTTTTCATCTTAAAAATTATGTTAATTAAAAAAGAAGAAGTGAATTTCGACTTCTTCTAACAAATAAAACTTAAAAATAACAAAAAAGTCAATTGTTGTCAAAAGTGACGGAGGAGGAAAGAGATTGGGTTACGTGTGGCAGGAGTTTTTCTGAGTGCGAAAAAATAATTTGTTCTAAATTTTAAAATAAATAAGTAATGATTTTTATTTTTTCATCGTTTGACGAGATAAGTGATAGTTAAAAAAATATGAAAAAATTATATTTTTAATATTAAAATTATAATTTTTAATATTAATATGTTTAGATGTTACGATTAAAAAAATAAAAAAATAAAAATCTTCATGTCATCATTATTTTTTGTTTAGTGTAAATTAGATGACTATCGTGGATGATAATTATGTATTTATCTAAATTTACATTTTATTTACAAGTAAATGAACTTGGATGAACAGTGCAAAGAATTGTTTGTCTTTTGTGATCCTCTGGGTTTTATCTTAATAAAAAGGAAATTTGCAAGTGAAAAGTATTTTTTGTCTTAATAAATTTTTTTTAAAAAAAGTGAGGAGCATCTACGTTTATACTTTTCCGCTGTCTTTATTGTTTGTTTTTGCAATTTTCTTTTGGTAATAAGATAAAATATATATTAAACTAAACCTTGATTATAAACTACATATCTTAATTGATTAACTTACTTCGATAGTGAAAATTAGAGACGTCAACGTCGGTATTTATTTTTTTAATCGAAAAACTATAAATTTCAAAAAAAAATCAATATTTATTTTATTCTTTTTAAAGTTTTCTGTTGCAATTGTAAAACAAAATTGGGAAAAAATTAATAAAAGGCAAATGGTGTCTGCACGGAGCACGGGTATAAAAAGGACCGACTCTTCTCTGGAATGTTCTTTCCTCCACACGCCTTTCTTCTGCTCCATGGAAACGAGAGAGCGAGAGAGGGACACGGGCGTGGTAGGGATCTCCAACGCCCCCCTTCCATTTCCACCTTTGCCCTCTGATCTCTCGCGCAGATGCGCTGCGCATGGCAGCAACCTGCCGGTGTTACATGATCACGGATCCTCTCGCGCGGATCGGGTGGCGGAAGGCTTCTCCGGGTGATCCGCTAGGTGACAAAGGGGAGATCAGCAGCGGCGGACGTGAAATGTGAGGTTTCTTGAAGAAAAAGAAGAGGAAAGATCGGAGGAAGATGACGACGATACATCAATCTGTCCGATGTTTGACAGATTTGCGCCGCTAGGTGAGTGCACTTCTCTCGTTTTGGATTAGTTGTGGTTATCTTCTTGAGGATTTTGTTGAATGCTTGTAGAAAAGATAGAAATTATTTGTGCATCTTTTAAACACGATATTTTCTTGAATATCTTTGAAAACTTAAAGATCATATATGCAATATGTTTAGATAATGATGATGATGATTATTGCGGACTCTGATCATCGCTTTGATGATGAAGTCATTCGCAATATTGATACTTAAATATTTTGTTTGTTTTAAGGTCGAAGAGATATGGGAGTAAGTTGAAGAAATATGGAAATCTTTGAAGAAGACGGAGGTGTTTTTGTTTTTTGAATGCAAAGAAAACTAAGTTGTTGATATATATTTGGAAAATTCACATATATATGAGTGTAGGTGAAAAAATTTGAATATTGATATTTTTAAAATTTTTATTGAATATCTAATATGAATGAAATGAACATGAATAACAGAAATAAAATATAAAATATAAACATTTTTCAAATAAATTATGAATTAAAAATCTTTAGAAATGGACTAATTAAAGACCAGAGATGTTTAAATTTTGTCAGATGTTATAAGTGGAGGTACCTATTTTTCTATAAAAAAACCATGATTGAAGTATGTATTGATATTTTTGTATTGTATAACATTTAATAACTCTTATATTATTACATACATAAATATTCGTATCACAGAATTTTGTTTTCATTTTCTTAACTGCACAAACATTCAGAAAATATTTTCTATAACTTAAGGAAGATGAATTTCAAGAAATGATTTTCTTGATTGTCCTTAAAAGTTGTTTTCTAGATTATAGAATTCTTTGGAAAAAAATTTCTTGGTTTCACAAACAGGATATCGAAAATCATGTATAGATTTTAAAATTATGTAGTTAAATCTTATATTTGTATGTTTTGAAAAAATTATAATAATATTTGGAGCTTTCTCCACGCATGTGCCTTTAAAAAGACTCTTATGACAATGGACGAGGTAGGGGGAATTTGTGAATTCTTGTATTTTTGTAAAATAAAATATAAGTTTTGTGTAACATGTATATTTTTACATATATGTGTGATGATGATAATAAATGTAGGATCGATAATTATCATTTTTGTGTGATATGTAGTTTTGATTAATATTTTTAAAGAGAGTAATAAGTAAAAAAGATTAAAAAGTTAAAATGAAATGATGAGAGATAAATTAATGTAAATTTTTTTTGGAAATTATAAATTAATGTAAATTTATGAGGTGCAAGTTGGAGTCCTTGACACAACCCTCTTTCGATTGACTTTTGTCCATCCTTCCGCCTTGTCCCCATCTCCTCTCCTCTCCTCTCCTCTCTCCTTTCCTTTCCAAAAGTACGTGTTTACCAAATCTTGCCCTTCCTCCACGTTAGATGCTTCGGCCACCACTTCTGACAAGTTTTTGAACCTTGACAGGAAAGGGGGAAGATAACCCATTCAAGAAGGTGTTTTGCTCGACACATCTTCAAGTTGTAGAATTGAGTGAATTTCCTTTAAAACATATCTTGCATGCGGGTGGCAAAATATTTATCATACAAAGCGTTTTTGTATTTCTTCCATTATATTTTTCAAACTAAGGTTTTTAAAGTTAGCATTCTGTAGTAAATGAAGAAGTTTTTTGACCGTACACAAATCCTATTGTCATAGATTATTTGGATTAGAACAGGTTAGATGATTGACATGTCAACTAGACTAGGCTTAGTTGTGTGGGTGGGTCGAGTTGGGTCGAACGACGACAGTCACGAGGTTTGGGAAGTTTTGGGATCCAACGAGCGGGGATCACGAGGGAGAAGGGTTTCACGGGATTTGGTCAACCGAACGGGGGCATTTAGGCACAAACCAGGATCGATTAGGTCGGCATCGGGTTGGATGGACTCGATCAATATGGTACTGTTTTAGGGCGGTAAAATTTTTTTTAAAAAAGATTACGTAGAGTGAAAATTGAATCATAAATTTCAAGATATAGTAGATCTAAGTTCTAAGGACGATCGTGCTGTGCTGCAAGTTTAACCTTTTGAAATGCTTGTTGAGAATTAGTTCGAAAAATGAAGCAACATTTGTATGTGTCGAAATTTTATTAAAGCTTTGTCCTACCAACTTTTGCGATTTTTAATCTAATAGAGTCGCAGACTGCTCGGAATTGTGAAAATTGAATCATGAATTGTGATAATTGGTTCCAAATTGCTTGGCAAAAATATAAAAACCCAAAAAAAGAGTTATTAAAAAACCTTTCGATAAAAACAATACGTTAAAAATTCATCCAAATCAAAAACAAAATGTTAAAAAATATATAGTAAAACACGTGCAAAAAAAAACGTTAAAACAAACGTTCAATAAAAGCAAAACGTTCAAAAAGGATTAAAAAAATGCAAAAAAAGTGAAAAAAACCATTTATATCCGTTAAAAGAAAATCAATTGTTCATATCAAAATTACATAGAAAATGCAATAAAACAAAAAATTTAAAAACAACCAACCGTTCATGTCAAATTTGTTAAAAATAAAATCAATAAAACTAAAAGTTATTAAAAAGTTAGCAAAAACTACATAAGAAAATGCGAAAAGAACATTAAAGAAACCATTCATATCAAATTCGTTAAAAAATTAATGAAAATAAAATGTACAAAAAGTTAACAAAATTACGTTAAAAAAGTTTAAAAAACTGTTACAAATTTGTTAAAAATAAAATCAATTACGTAAAAACAACGTTTTAAAAGACGAAACAGAGGAGTTGCAATTAATTAAGATATGCCTACCTTTTGAGGTTCAAATTTTGAGAAAGAAAATCAAAATCTATATGTCCTTTACTACAATTCATAGTGAAAGTTCGAATATTGAGACTACGCTACAGCAAATAATACCAATCCTTTTACATGGATGTAATAAAAACTAGTTGCTTCCATCTAAAAGCTAGTAAAACGGAAAAATTTTATGTTGAGATGTGAGACGTTCAGCAAGTCCTAAACAGGTTCTTCTAAGAGTGCAGTAAACGTGTGATTTAACTTGACCGATCCGAATCTAACTAACAATCTAAATGAGAGACCTAAACCCTAATTTTTCAAGAGCTAAATTTGATCCGTCATTTACAAAAAAGAAGAAGATAAATAATTATTTAGATGGATTTGTAATTACAAACATATTCAAAATTATATTTAGATGGATTTGTAATTACGGTTGATTACTCAGAATTATCAAAGTTTATACATTCTATTAACCGTTAAATCGAATTTCTTACTATATGCAACTAATTCTTCCTTTTGCTTCTCATTTATCAATTGTAGGATATGGATGATTCTGTTAAGTCCAGAAGTGAACGAAGACACTGACCCCAGACTAACCGGAAGAAATGGATAGTGATGATTATGGAGGATTAATTGAAGAAGCACGAGAAGAAGTTAATACTACTGTAGGATTGACCCAAGAAAGAAGAAAAGAAATAGCTACGTGAGATGGAAGAAATTTCTAAGTTATTGTAATACTTGTATAAGAATTTTAAATTTGTATTGCTACTTTTTTAGTTGTACTAAAAAAGTTATTGTAGAAATTCCAATTTTTGAACTCACCAGGCCCATACGTTTGAGGCCTTGTGACGGCCGATTAGGCCATTAAGGTCTAGTTTTCGTTACATCCCATCAACTTCTCATAAGGCCTATCATTGCGACAAGGTCCACAAACCAAGTCAAAGACTCATTTTCTCTTTTAAAAGAAAGTACACTCTTCTCTGGGCCAACAAGGTCCATTGTCTAAAAATCCATTAACAATTCGAACAAGTTCAACGAATTTGCCACAATTACTAAACATGTAGAAAACTACTACTTCGACATCCAAATACAGGTAGCCATGTCATCTCGACTAGTTGTAGGGCCAATGCCATTAAAATCCCCAAAATTGCTTTATCAGTTAATTATCTGAATCAAATATCTAATCACATAATTAATTATGAGATTATCCAAATTAAATCACTTGATTTAGAATCTTTAATTAAGTCAAGTAAAATTTGGTTGATAAGTCAATTGAACCAAATTTGGTGACACACTCCCCCTTGAAGAGACAAACTCAGTGGTGCCTTCAGATCCATAATCCGAACCCATCTTCTTCGACTCCAATGAACTCCAGGTGTTGGACAAGCTTCCCAACAGTGGAAATCCGATAGCACTCTGGCAAAGTCCAATGTCGTTAACTTTTTTCGAACAGAATGGTGAAATGTGTCACCACTTTTGGTTTAATCGGCTTGGAGGAAGACAAATGTTTCTTTAGATTAACATTCCACATTTTATTTTATTTAAATCAACATAATATTTAATTATTATGCTTGGTTTTATGCTAATCTCTTTATCCCTACTTATTACATGTTTATCTAATGTTTCATGTCATTACTTAATAAAAAATCATGCTTTATTGAAAGAGGAAAATGACATAATTTTTCCCTTTCTCCGTAAAAAAGCTTATGAGTTTGATTGCTATCCGGTAATTAATTTTTTAATTAAAGTAATTGTTTGACCTCCTCATGTCAATCACATGAAGATTTGTAACTTATTTACCACTTTATGTCATGATTACATACATCTCATAAGTTTATGTATCATTCTAAGTTTGTATGTATCAACTCTAACTAAGTTGAGAGACATCCTACAAGAAAAAGTAAGTCATACATATTTCATAATTATTAAGACAGAGTTTAATCAAGTAATTTATGCATCATTTTATATCATGTCTCACATTACATGAAGATTTCATGCTTTTAAATTCTGTTAAACTCATATATTCACATATTATGCATCATATGCATTCTTATTTGGATTTTCTTTAAATTTTAGTTTACAAGTCACATGTAGATTAGGCTAATTTCCAACCCAACACACGGATATAGAAATGTTCACGATTTTTCTTCTAGACTTCCTTAGCCCATTTTCTTCTTGGGCCTAAGGTCCAACATCTCTTTGGGCTCCCACCAGGCCCAAAATCTCACTTCATCCATTTTTTTGAATTTAGAATGCACTAGTATATTATATAAACTTGTACATATTAGATTACCTAAGAAACTAACAAAGTTGGGCATGTGGGGTGCCTAATACCTTCCACACACGTACCTAAAAAACTTACTCTGAATTTTTTGGTTAAACCTTAAAAGCTTTAACTTTTAAACACAATATCATTTACATGCAAATATACATTATATAGATTTTCTTAATTTAACCTTCATTAGACTAGGTGATTACTCCTCCTTGAACCTTAAAAACTTGTTTACTCTAATCTAATGCACATAGATCTTTGGAGGGCTTACTCATCCTCTTTAAGCCTATGGGCCGATTTGAAATGTTCTACGTGGCAAAAGCCCAACTTGCTTTGTGACATGAGAAAAATCATGTTATAGTACATTTGAGGAGTTAAAATATTTAACTTTTACGAATTCTAGTTACATTTATATACAATTTTTTTTATTTTCCAAAGCATACACAAACAGCACCCAAATTTTTTTATTACTAAATTTTCCATTTCCTTTACTGTTTCCATTTCCCATATTTTCATTTTAAAATTTTTTGATGTACAGATAAACCATGAAGGAGGACTTGATGAGATACTTGAAAACAAATTTATTAGTGAGAGATACTCCAATACTGACTGAAATAGAAACTATTATAAATGAAAAATGTATGAATGACATCAAAAAGAAACAAAAAAGGAGAAATAAGAGTATAGAGGCAAATGAATTGATTGCAAATCAAGTCAAAGTGTTTATGGTAACATTTAGCACGGTTATCAGTGTAGATTTAAATGTGTTTGAGGCAAAGAAGAATATGTTAAAGGTAAAGAAGGTAAATGAAGATATTAAAAAACTTCCAAGAATTACTATGAGTGAACAATTTAAAACAGCCAGTATGATTACTCAAAATGATAACAAAAAATCATTTTCTTCACTATTGCAAATGATAAGAAAGAAAAATGGATTAAGGTTGTGCTTAATAGTGACATTTGAATGTTGTGGTCATTTGATCTATTTTGTTTAAGACTTGTAGTCATTTTTTGTTGATAATTATACGAACTTTTTGCAATGATATGTTACGTATAACAATCCAAGTTATAAATCCACTAGATGAATAACTTTCTTCCATGATTTTCCATTTATAATCAACTTTTTGGTTTAATTAAATAAATTTAATTTTTTTAAAAATTCCTAACTAAATAGTTTTAGGTCTACCTCTAATCCTTTTAATTTATTCTATACTAATTAATTGTCCTCACTTAATTGTTACATTCCTTAATCTCCTAGGCATATGACCAAACCACTTAAGTTAATTTTCTCTTATCTTTAATTGGTGCAACTCTTACTCTATTCCTGATAAAATAACTTTTTTAATGTCTTCCTTAAAGTATTACCACTTATCCATCCAAGCAAACATATCTCAAAAATACTAACATCGTGCACATTTGGAGTTGCTATGTCATTTAGAAATATGAATTATTTTACTATTTTTAAAATGATGCTATGAGAAGAAACAGGTTGGATAAATGTTTTTCTTGATATATATTAGTAAAATAAGTTGTTAATTTTTTAATGAATTTTTGTTAAAAAATATGTTCGAGTATTCTGGTTACAAACATGTTAGAAAATGGGATTTTTTACAACCATACCATCAAAAAAATTTGCAATTGCTTGTATGTCATTCAAAATTCATTCCTCTTGGCAGAACATGAAAAAATATTTGTTTTACTTTGATGATATCATTACCATTATCTTTGATACGTTAATCAAAATGATATTCTAGTAAGAATCATAAACTTTAAATAGCATGCAAGTAAATAGGAAGTTTTTGATGGCATACAAGTACTTATCAATTTTTTTGATGTTATCTAAGCAAAACACCCTAAAAATATTATTTCATCCAAATTTTACAACATACCAATAGTTAAATGAAAAGAATAACAATAAAGACAAGAATGGAATACAGCTATTACATTCTATTCCTATTGAAATTTTATTCTAAAGTTAATTTCATTCCAGCATGATTTCATTTACCAAACGCAACAAAAAGACGACAGAGAGACGAACGGTAAGTGTTTCAGAGCTTACAAGCAGCGATCTCCTTCTGCGTCTGGTAAAGAAAATCGAGAGCGAGGGAGATCTCCCTTTCAAACCTCAGCAAAGGTCCATCCTCGAACCGCATCTTCCTTATCTTGCACAGACCCTCGCCCAACTCCACCATCGCTCCTCTGTGATTCTGATCGTCCACCATCACATCACCAACGGCAACCACGAAACCATTGAAAAACATCAAAAAACTGAGCGTCCCGTCACGAAACCTGGTTGAAGAGGTGGTGGAATCCGACGGCGCACTGCTGGATCCCGTGGACGAGGGTCCGGGCGGGCTTATCGGCGGCGTTCCAGATTTTCTCCAGCACGTCGTGGCACCGATAGTAGTCCCGTTCGTTGAACAGCGATACGGCCAGATCGATCCCCCCCCCCCGGGGGCCTTCATCGCGTTCTTCGCCGCCTCGGAGGAGGCCGAGGCGGCCTGATCGGAGGCGTGGAGGTCGGATCGGGTGAGATCGGAGGCGGCGAGGGGAGATCAGACGGGAGTGGAAGGGGAGAGAAGAGTAGTTCCCCGAGGCGGCCTGATCGGAGGCGGCGAGTGGAGATCAGATGGAAGGGGAAGGGAAGAGAAGAGAAATCCTCCGAGGCGGTCTGATCGGAGGCGTGGAGGTCGGATCGGGTGAGATCGGAGGCGGCGAATGGAGATCAGATGAAAGTGGAAGGGGAGAGAAGAGTAGTCCTCCGAGGCGGCCTGATCGGAGGCGTAGAGGTCGGATCGGGTGAGATCGGAGGCGGCGAGTGGGGATCAGATGGAAGGGGAAGGGGAGAGAAGAGTAGTGGCGGAGGCGGCGGCCGTGGCCGTGGCGGTGGCGGCGGTGGAGAGACGTCGAGACGACGCCTGGTTCAAATGGTGCGGCTCTTTTGCTTTCCCGCCATCGGTGTGTTTCTAGAGTTTTCTTCTTCCGTCTGGGCTTGGGCCATGGGCTCTCTTGCCGGCCCAATACCTTCATTCTCAGTTTTGAAACGAGCCAATTGTTCCGACAATCGCCATTTTTGTTGGAACTGTTTAAAAATTAAAATAATGCTAAATTTATTAATATACGATTCACAAGAAAAATAAGGATAAAACTAAGGAAAGGTTTGTATCATATGAAAATCTAAAAAACAAAGGGTGTATTTGGGGATAGTTCTTTTTAGTTTTGGAAGTTAAATAAAACTAAAGAGTTAGAATTGTATAATAATTTAGTTGATAAAAATTTATATATTAAAATTTATATAATAATAATGATACCGAGTATGATTTTGAGAGTTGAAACTAAATAGAGCCTAAAATTTCAAAAATAGCTTTTTTAAAAAATGTTCTTGCATTTGTGCAAAAGGAAAAATACAATTCATAATTTTTTGCTACTAAAGTGATATTTTAGTAATTAAAAGGTCTTTTATTAAAACTTATGATCTTAAATTTAAACTTTTATTACCCCAGTAGAATCACAAAAAATGGTGTGAGTGTCTTCAGCATCAGTTTCCACTAATAAAACTATTAGTAGAATTAATGTTTTTTAAAAAATATTAACATAAATAATGTTAATTTATTTATTATTGCTTGCTTGTGGTAGTCCATATGTAAAAATTACTTACGAATAGAACAAAATATACTCATTAGTCTAGAACCTTCTTTATGAAAGTAATCAACAAAAAATTATTTACTATTTTTGTTTCAATTTTTTTCAATTCTATTTACTATGGTACTTATTATTAAACCGTGTAAAATTTCAAGCTTCAAAACGATGCCATTTGGGTTGTTTGATGGGAGGGGAAAAAAAAAAGATTGTGCCTCAAGATTCAAGCCATGTAGAAACTACATACACTTAACAAGCACGACATCAAATAATGTCTAATTTTGTAAATGATGTTGGAACTATATAGTATTTTATGATATAAAAGTTTATATATGAAAATTTATAATGATATATAAGAATATATTTAATTATAAGAAATTGAAGCTCCACGTTCTCAAATGATATCCAAATCTTATGATGTGATTGATAACGAGGTGTTCCAGTTTCAAAACTTGTAGAGAGTTAGAAGCTTAAGCTTGTTATTAAATGGCCAAAGTTAAATTGTATAGTGAATTATGAGATAAAACTTGTGTATAAGAGTTTATGTAGTGATAATAATGTAAGAAAGTTTATACGAAATTAAAGTTAAAACTAAAAGATTACTACTAAAAGAAGCTTTAAATTGTAAAGTTTACACTTTAAGGCACAGTTTGCTTAAATGTTTTACACTATACACCATAATCACATGTGTACAATAACATTTATCAAATACTTTTAACATTCTATATAAAAAAATCATATTAAAATTTATATTATTTATTGTATAATTTTTTTTAAAATCACAATCTTATTTCACCTAATTCTACCTTATAAACATATACCATGACATCGTTTATCTTAGATGTTTATTATTATACAACCACATTTTTCATTATATACCACAACATTTATCAAATAATTTTTATATTTTTTATTATACAATTATATTTTTTACTATTATCGTAAATTATATTTTTAAAAAAAAATCATAAAACTCGACTTATGAACACCCAAACCTAGAATTGTCAATTGTGCCGGCCTGGCATGACACGATTTTTGTGTCGGCACAGCTAATACCATCAATGGACCAGCCTAAGCATAGCCCGTGGCACGAAAAAACATTATTCGTGCCGTTTAATGTCACGAGTTTGACCAAAACGATTCTTCCCAGGACCCAGCGCTGCGACTCAACAACCGATCCAAGACTCGACGGCCCGTCTCCCCCGCTGGCTGCACGACCCGTTCACGGTTCACCCCCCCCGGCCCACGCGACCGTTCACCCCACAGTCCCTGTTGGCCAGCACGGCCTTTCGCCCTTCCCCCTTGGGCGGGACAACGGGACCTGGCACTGCGAGCCGGCTGTTGGCATAATGACCTGGCAATCGACCAAATGACTCAGCTGCCAACCCAAGCACAGTTCCCCAGCTCGCCCGCTCGTGCATACGATCATTTAACCATCAATATTTAAATTTAATTCAACATATTCAACAACTTAATAAATGAAACAATTAGACAACAATGCATATAATTAAATTAAGTTTTTATTTATTAATGAATTACGTGTTTTATATTTACATTATTACAAATTTACAATTACATTTAAACAAATTTTACAACAAAATTAAATTACATTTTTAAAAAAATTACAAATTGAAAATTTAAAATTAAAATGTTTTAATTATGAAATATTTAAGTTTGTAAGTTGCTCAGTAAAATCTTCAACTTGATCTTGTTCACAGAGTGCAGCAAGCTCCTAGTCTTTTATACACATTAATGCTTCTATTATATCTTCTTTAAGCTTGTATCTTTGGGCATTAAGCACGTTGCCACTCATGTTGAAAACCTGTTTACAAGCTATTAAAGACACTAGAATTGTTAATAAATTCTTTGCCATTATTGATAATATTGGAAAAATCAGTGATTGTTGCCTTCACCAATCTAAAACATCAAACGTATTTAAATTAGAATGTTAAGTAAATAATAATGGTTAGTGATTCATTGCATTAAAAGTAATTAATTCTTGTCTAGATAGTAAAAGATTATAATTATATGATGATGATGTTGGAATATCTTTCTCAAATCTTGGATCTTGTAAAAATGCCCAAGAATCTAAAGATGGTCTAATATTTGATTCTGGTATTGTGGACATTGGAGGAGGAGAATGTTCTATTCTTAATCCATATCTTTGTGTGTATAAATCAAATATTTAATTTAATTATTCTTCTATTGTACTAACATTTAATCCTAAATCTACACCTAAATTCATTTGTAATTCCCTAATTAATTTACTAGCATATCTTATTTTACACCTAGAATCTGAGCATGCACTTAAAATATATAATGTAGGGATTTCATTCCAATATTTTAAATTTTTTTGTTTCATGTTATTTACTATTGGTTCGAAAAATGGATATGCCTCATATTTATTAAAAACTCGTGAAATATCATATAAATGATGCAACACATAGACAAATGTAGAATAATAAATTCCTGATAATCTAACCGTTGCATCATAAAAAGGTTTTAAAAATTCAACAAAACATTTTACAATTTTAAAATCATTCTCAGTTAATTACTTTTGATAATCATCACAATGATGACGATTATACAAAGACATTATTAGAATTTCATATGGTAATACACTTTCTAACATTAAATATAATGAATTCCACCAATGTTGAACATTTAAAGAGAATTTTTTTTGTGACATTTCAAAAGTATCACATGTTTCATCAAATTGTTGCTGCCGCTTTCTTGAACTACTTATAAAACTTACAGCATCCCTAATAAGTTCAATATAAATTTTAATTTCTTTTACACCTGATTGTACAATAATATTAATTATGTGACACATACATCTTTGGTAAAATAATTTAAAACTATTTGGTGGATTTATTCTAGTTTTAAACATTGGTATTGTTGTAGTATTATTAGCTGCATTATTAAAAGTTATACTACCTATTTTATTTCTAATTCCATATAAATCAAAAATTTCCATAATGTTTGCAAAAATTGTTTCAGCAGTATGTGAATGTTGAATTTTTTTAAATCTTATTAATCTTTTTTGTAAAATCTAATTTTGATCAATATAATGTGCAGTTATAGCTATGTACCCATCGTTAATTCTACCCGACCAAATATCTGAAGTGCATGCTATATATGTCATTATTGTACTCATAACATTAATAAGTTCTAATCTAAGCTTATTAAATGAAATCATAATATCTGACCTAATAGTATTTCTAGATACACGTTTATATTGTGGACAATATGCTTTACTAATATAATTATCAAAATGTTTATTTTCGCCGAAACTTATTGGTAAATCTTCTGAACAAATAAATCTAGCATGCAAGTCCCTAGCCCTTTTAGAATCATAAGTCCATGAACTAACACTAACCTCAGGAGTAAAAGAAAGTTGGGTTTGAATTGTTTTATCCTTATTCCTATTTTCACATATACTAATATACCTAGTTAAATGACCTGTACCGCCAGACGTTTTGCAAGAGAAGTCAGTGTTACAGAGGTTGCAGAAGGCTCGTTCCTCCTTTGTGCCGTCCGTCATAGATTTCATCATGATTGTGTACTTTGACCAGATGGAAGCTCTCTTTCGAGACTTCCTCGACGGCACATTTGAAGTTGAAGCTCCAGTAGTCTTCATTGACAGTGTTACTTCAGCTTCAAGAAAGTTTTCTTGAGGATATTTGTAGCCTCTATAACTTTAGCCTTGGTAGTGCGCTATTGTTTGTGACTTGAGTGAGAAAATTTGAGAAATTGAGAATTGAGATTAGAGTTTGGAGAATTTTGAGTGAAGGAGATGAAGAGTGAGTTGGGTGAAAAACAAAATCCAACTCCCTCAATTTATCGAGAAAAGTTGGTTGAGCCGTTGAGGTGGCAGTCGACCATTTCACCCGGCAACCGACTGCTCGTTGCGCTGAAGCGGGTCGCCCATTGGGCAGAAGCAGGCTGCCCGTTGCACGGAAGTGGGCCGCCTGTTGCGCGGAAGCGTGCCGACTGTTGCTGCATTGCACCTTGCAAGTCGTGACTCGGCAGCTGACCTAGGCACGGTTCCCCATCGGTCCATACCACCTGCTCGCACACGCGACCTTTCACCCCAACTGCCAGCCCAATGACCTAACAGCCCGTCCCCCTGCCGGTGACACAACCCGTTCAGCCCCCTCCCACACATTGGTGCACACGACCGTTCATCTCGGCTGCCAGCCCAATGACCCGGCGACGAGTCCCCTCGCCGGCCACAGGACCTGTTCTGCTTCCTCCTGCATACATGACCGTTCACCCCACCAGCTGCACAACCTGCTAGCCGACCTAGTGACTTGGCGGCCCATCCCCCCGTCGGTGACACGACTCGTTCAGCCCCTTCCCGCGCACCGGCACACGCGACCGTTCATCCCGATTATCGGCCCAATGACCCGACGGCCAGTCCCCCCGTCGGTCACACAACTCGTTCTGCCTCCTCCCATGCACACGACCGTTCACCCCGCCGGCCGCACAACCCAACGGCCAGCCGAGTGACCCGATGGCCTATCCCCCCCGCCGACGACACGACCTGTTGAGCCCTCTCGGCGCACACGACCGTTCACCCCACTGGTCGCATGACCCGGCAGCCCATCCTCCCTGCTGGCCACACGACCCATTCAGCCCCCTCCCTCCCGTGCACGTGACCGTTCACCTGGCGACTGGGTCCCCCCCCCCTCCCACAACCCGATGATCGGTGTTCCCCTCCGGCCCTCCTCGGCTCTCTCTCTTGCGAGTCCGCAACCCACCTGGTACTCTCGTGCTGGTCCAGGTTGTGCCTATTTCGTGCTGGAATTCGTGTCGTACCGGTACGACACGAATAACTTGAAAGTCTGGTCAAACACGACTCACAATATAAATTTTTTTTATATCATATTATTAACCGATACGATCAAATTATACTAGGCGGTGTCAATAAGGTCTATTGACAAGTGTACCCAAATCATACCTATGCAAGGTATAATAAGAATTCATGATTAAAACGTGATTGGGACGTGAGAATATTGAGTGGTCACTAGAAAGGTGACAACTTTCATGCTTTGTTTGCACCGTGGCGCTATTATTCTCTCCACATGGGGTGAGATAAGAGATTCCCACGTGCATGTGAGTTGGGTCACTTGGGTGCATGGGATGTTCAATCGTGCATCATGAGCGGTCATATTTTCTTTAAATGATTGGTGACGTTGTTCCTCTTCAAGGTTCTATTTATTTCAAATTTTAATAATATATTAACGATAATTATTATATATTATTATGATATATAATATTTTTATCAAATAATTTTAAAATTTTAAAATAAAAATGACTAACATTGTAAATTACATATTTTTTGAACTTATTATAAGAAAATCAACTATTCCTAACGACCATGGTCATCACAAATGCCCATATTTAACGACGATTTTTTGAATCATCACAAATAAGTCTGGTTAATTGAAAGGAGTTCTTTAACGACGGTCAATATTTTTTACCGTCACAAATATAAAAAATCGTCACAAACAATTATAACCTTACGAAAACAGAGCACCGACAAACTTGCTTTAGTGACGGCTATAAAAAGCCGTTGCAAAAAGTATACCGCACAACCATATTTCTCGTCAACCTGGGAAGGTATGGCTTCTGAGCTCCTATTTTTATGGTTTCTTGTGAAAAAATATGTCCATGGAACACTTCCTCACATTATCTAAGCTTATCACTTAAATAAATACTACATAAATTTATATTTACTGTGTATCAGTGTAAGTAGAGATAAAATGACGAGCATTTACAAACAATGAAAATGACAAAAAATAAATTCCGTAAAAGGTATCTGTGTACTTAATGGAATTTAATAGAATTAAAAATTTAGATATTTGTGTTGATACAGAAATTTACAAAATTAAAATTATACAAAGTGAATAATTTTGTAAATTAATTAAGATGATCAACTTTATAATTTTAATAGATAATATTATTACGATAAAAATGAATATTTTAATAATTTTTTTATTTTATTTTTACAACCTAAAAATTAAATATTTCCTTCCTAAAATATAATACCCACAATAATTCACCATGAGCTGATAATTGTAGCAAGTTTACAATTATGCGTATGCGTGCGTGCATTTTTTCACTGTATTTTATTAATAGAACCTGATGTACTAATCGGTGATTATTTATCGATTATTTTGAAATTATTATAAATTTATAATTTATATAAATTGCACTTTTATTTTTATAATCCCGTATCTAAATTATTATAATTGATGATTTATCTTTGTTTTGATTATTTACGCTTTTTATATAAAAAGAAAAAAAAAGTAGTTGTGCCCGTCCCAGATATACCGGTCGAATCTTTTCTACGATGAGTAGGAAAGTAGTTGTGCCCGTCCCAGATATAAGTTTAATTATCATAAATTAAACTTAATATATAATATATATTTTTACTTATTATTAATTAATTCTAAGATAAATTTCAACAATATCGACCGGCGATCGTTTTCCGGTCAACACCGGCGGCCCCAAGATCCGGCGCACCGACCGAAGTCGATCGCTCACGGGTCCAGAGTGCTTAAGCGCGAGCGAGAGAGAGAGAATCTTCGGGGAGAGAGGTAGCTAGAAGACGAACGGCTACGTTCCAGACCGACAGTCACGAGACCCAAAAGCCTTCCCTGATCACCCACGGTTGCTTCTCATGTCCAGTTGTCCTCCTCCTCCTTCGTCTTCCTTCTTCCTTCTTCAATTCGCCGGCCGGATCGATCGAGACAAATTAAGATGGTCTCAGATGCGGTGGAATGAATGCATTTGTGGCCTACGATGGTTTTGTTTTCAGATCATATATCATCAATCAATTTCGAATCGGGAAAGAGCAGATTCCCCACATCTTAGTCCGTGATGAGCTACCTTTAAGATGGATTTGATCGAAACCAAAGGGTTTGTATGAATAGCATGCGGTAGTATATATGGCTATGGATCATTCATTCTTTTAACCTGGACAAGAACTTTGAACGAATAATTAAAAGGAGGAGAAGAGATGGGTACCACCGGGAGGAGTGCTTGGTTCCGTCCTTCCACATCGATCGACTACGTGGCACACGCCGCGTGAGTTACGTGCATGGTGGGCGCCGTCGTCGTCGTCCATCCTTTTGACCTATTGCTGCAAATTAACCCTCCCTTTCCAGACCGGACGACGGCGACGTCGTCGCAAGCGGTGAGCTTTGGCGCTGGCGGTTCTTGTTACTGCCCCGCATTCGAACTTTTACCAGCCTTTATATATAAAATGTAGTAAATAAATTGATTTTAATATATATAAAAAATCTCGCTAAATGTATATTTACAGATAATTTTTTTAGAAGTCGAAAAAAGTTAGAGTTAAAGTTGATAAGAGTGAAATTGTATAGTAATTTAAATAATAAAAATTTATACGTTAAAGTTGATAAAAGTTCTTCGATTTGGATCATATATATATATATATATGTATGTATATTAAGTGGTCAGAAGCCTATGACATAATTAGTACTCATTATAAGAAAATTATTTTTGAATGTTTCTTAGATAATGATGATTTTTAATAGGTTCACTAAAACTTAAACTTAATTAGATGAGAATTATGGTAAAATAAATTATTATAATAATTAAAAAAATTAATTAAATAAAAACACTACTATTATAAAAAAAAAAAGCCATATATGTTATACCACTTGAAAGGTGGTGGATCCTACGATAATGAGTGTAAATAAAAGATTTAAGCTACTATACAATGAACAAGATTTTGAGTCTTAAAATGGTCTTTTAATTAATTCTCACTTTAGTAGTTACGACGATATAGAACTAGAATTAATATTTGTTGAATTTAAAATTTTTTTAATAATTAATAATTAATTTTTAGATTAAATAGATACGTAGGAAGGTCTGTCTCAATTTTGAAAGAAATTTATTATTAAAATATTAAAAATTTAAAATATTTTTAATTTTTTTAAAATTAAGATGTAAAAATAATTTCATAAATTTTTTTATTTTCGTATTTTTAATATTTTAATAAAAAATTTAAAATTGTTTTTTGTTTTTATTAATTTTCAGCAAACACTAACCCAGGCGTTCACGTGCAGTGGAGCGGGCCCAAGCCCAGCACCGCCCTGCTCCACTTCCCGCCTCCCCTCAATTATTGCTCCGCCGCCCACTTGTACATATACTCATACCTGGATCGTAGATGCATCGATCGCCCCTCCACCCACGATCGTAGATCCATCGTAGCACCGATCGGCATAAATGGTGGACGTTGGTAATGGCACGGGCGGCGCCGGCGGCGGCGGTGGTGGTGGTGGTGTGGGGAGGTGTGGACACCGGGTGCCGGTGCCGCCGGCGAGGCCGTTCCTGGCAACGCTGAGGAGCAACCTGAAGGAGACGTTCCTCCCTGACGATCCACTCCGGCAGTTCAAGGGCCAGCCATTCCGGTGCCGCCTCCTGCTTGGGCTCAAGTACGTCCTGCCCTTCCTCGACTGGGCCCCCCGGTACACCTCCTCGGACCTCCGCTCCGACCTCGTCTCCGGCATCACCATCGCCAGCCTCGCCATCCCCCAAGGCATCAGCTACGCCAAGCTCGCCCACCTTCCCCCCATCCTCGGCCTCTGTACGCCCACCCTTCCTCTTGCATATATACTTGCATATATCTTTGCATTTTGCGTTTTCAACGATCGTATATATATGTATATGTATGTGTATATGTATATGTATGTATATATGTATGCGTATATGTATGTATACATATCTGAACGACGACGGAACTGGGTTTTTATTTGTGGGTTCGCCGGAAAATGTGAAAAGATTCGAGCTTCGTGCCGCCGATGGTGTACGCCGTGATGGGGAGCTCGAGGGATCTCGCCGTCGGCACCGTGGCGGTGGCGTCCATGCTGACGGCGTCCATGCTGGGGAAGGAGGTGTCCCCTGCCGACGACCCCACCTTGTACCTCCACTTGGCCTTCACCGCCACCTTCTTCGCCGGCGTTTTCCAGGCGGCCTTGGGCATCCTAAGGTATTTGTTTTTTTTTTTCACTTTACAAATAAATAAAATAATACCACAGATTAATACAAAAATAGCAGATCAATTATTAATTATTAACGTACGTGTTTGGTATTTTCTTATTTTATAATAATATCTATGTTTAAACAAAATCATTACCATTGATTATATAAAAATAATAAACTATTAAGGTCATGTTTGTTCGGGGAAAGATGTACAATATTTGTAGTTAGAGTTGTTTTATTATTTACAAATAATATTACGTTGTATAAATATAATTATTCGTAGTTAAAACAAATTTACAAAAAAATTTAAATAAATACAATTTTAACTATAATTGACAATAAGAACTTTAAGGTCAAAAAAAATCTTATATTAAAATTAAATAAAAATATTATCATTATTTAAAAATATATTAGACTACAAGTAAATGAACTTCTTTTCTTATACAAGTAAATATAATTAATAAAATTCTCTTAAAAACATAACAAACGAAACTATTATTTATATTAAATAATATTGAAATAAGTGAGAATCTATTGTTATTAAATGGTACCAGAGTGAATGAAAAACTATTAATATTAAATGATATTATATTAAATTCTTGTATATGTATTCGATTTAAAATTAAGGTTGATTAATCTCAGGTTAGGGTTTATGGTGGATCTACTGTCCCATGCAACCATAGTTGGGTTCATGGCAGGGGCGGCCACTGTGGTGTGCCTTCAACAGTTGAAGTCCATGTTAGGTCTCTCGCACTTCACCACTGCCACCGATCTCGTCTCCGTCGTCTGCTCAGTCTTCTCTCAAACCCACTTGGTACGTCACCATGGTAAAAAAGTTTTGGTTAATTTTATTCAAAGGTAAAATTTTGCTTAATTTAATCACTTGAAAAAAATGTTTATTTAATTCAATGAAATAAAAAATCAATACTTACAGTGAGCTTGTAATTTACGCTTTTTTTGTGGTAAGAAAATTTCTTTGTTAAAATATATATTCTATGTAGTAAATTTTTTTATAAATTTTATTCTTATGCAAATCAAATGTTCTTTAAATTTAAAACTCAATATTATTCCATCTTTACTTTATATTATGCGTGCAGTGGAAATGGGAAAGCTTGGTCCTTGGCTCTGCCTTCCTCTTCTTCCTACTCTTCACACGCCACCTGGTGAGTTTCACAAAGACCTGATAATGAATTTTTTTAATTATTATTAATTGATTTTAAATTAAAATTTTACGTGATGTCAAAATAAGTTCATGTTTATCTACTTATAAACACTAGCTTATATGATAATAGTTCTTTGTAGCACTGAGGGACTTTCGAAAGAAAATTATTAAAGAGGGAACACATAGAGTATGTTTGATGACTTTTTTTTCTAACTTCAGAAGTTGAGATAAAGCTAGAGTTAAAATTAGTTTTACGAATGAAATTAAAATATATAATAATTGTATGTAATTTAGGTAATAAAAATTTATATATTAAAATTTATAAAATAATAATGACATCGTAAATAATTTTAATAGTTAAAAAAATTGAAATTAAATGGAATCATAGTTATTATTGTTAGCAAAAGTTTTGCAATTTTATTTATAATAAATAAGATATAATTAAACTTGATTTTATGATAATGAATTTTTATTTATAATTAATTGGCTAAGAATTGTAATTTTAGATGGAATCGATAATAGTTTTTTTACTAAAAATAGTTAATTTTTTATATTAAATTTTTTTATTAAAAAAGTTAAAATTGTATATAAAATCAAAATAATTACGTAAATAATTGATTTTTGATTAATTAGTTTGGTGTTGGCGAAGCAGAGCAAACGAAACTCCAAGTTCTTCTGGATCGCCGCCGCCGCGCCTCTGATGTCGGTGGTGCTCGGCAGCGTGGTGGTGTATCTCACGAAGGCGGAGAAGCACGGCGTCCAAGTGGTAAGTGGTAGGGAGTAGGGTCACCGACGCCACCGCCGCACTTGGCCGGTGACGTTCACAGAGGAAGGAGGAGGAGAAGTGTAAAAAGTAACAAGTGTTCTAATCTCTGGTGTCACGTTCTGACCTCAGATTGGAGAACTGAGGAGAGGACTGAACCCGCCGTCGGTGGCCTCCTTGACTCTTAAACCACCGTACGTCACGGTGGCGTTGAAGACCGGCGTGGTCACCGGCGTCATCGCCCTCGCCGTGAGTCCCGCCGAAATCACAACCCATCAAATCGTCCTCCACGCCTACACCTCTGCTTAATCAAATCAATCGATGCAGGAGGGCATCGCCGTCGGCAGAAGCTTCGCGATGTTCAAGAACTACCACATCGACGGGAACAAGGAGATGATCGCCTTCGGCGCCATGAACGTCGCCGGCTCCGTCACCTCCTGCTACCTGACCACAGGTACACCGTATTAAAAATTTATTTTAAAATTAATTGATAATAAATAAAAGAGTTTTTTATATATTAAAAATGGTTGAAATATTAAAAATTTAGAATATTTTTAATTTTTTTAAAATTAAATATAAATTTTTTTATATTTTCGTAAAGTTTACAAATTATCTCATCGAAATTTTTATTTCCATATTTTTAAAATTTCAATAATTTTTTTTTTTAAATTTTTTCTTTTCGTTAATTTCTTGAATCCACAAATCTCATATAAAAATTCATTGTAAATGTTAACTTGTTAAAATAAATTAACTAATAAAAAAATATTTATAAATGATATAAAAATTTTAATTCTATTTATTATTTATTTTTTCGAAAATTTTTGAAGGATTGTACTAACATGGACCGGGTGGGGGGGGGCGGCACGTGCAGGTCCGTTCTCACGGTCGGCGGTGAACTACAACGCCGGGTGCAAGACGGCGATGTCGAACGTGGTGATGGCGACGGCGGTGATGATAGTGCTCCTCTTCCTCACGCCCTTGTTCCACTCCACCCCCCTCGTAGTCCTCTCCTCCATCATCATCTCCGCCATGCTCGGTCTGATCGACTACGCCGCCGCCATCCATCTCTGGGCCGTCGACAAGATCGACTTCTGCGTCTGCGTCGGCGCTTACCTCGGCGTCGTCTTCGGCAGCGTCGAGATCGGCCTCATCATTGCTGTAAGCAAAACTTCAAACTAATTAAATCATGACTGTGTTTATTTGAAGGGTCTTTTGTTTAAATCGTATTTACTATATATGTATTTTAATTTTTACAGTGTACATTAATTATGTATAAAAATATTTATCAAATATCTTTAATATTTTACATCATAAATGATGTAATATCTTGAAAAGCGAGAATCTTATCTTACTTAATTTTACCTCTTAAATAAACACAACCTAAAAGGTGAGATAATGTGAGGTGAGATTTACGCTTTCAAAAAATTATATGATTTATAATATAAACTTTTTGTTACTATATTTTTGATACAAGATGTTAAAATTCTTTGATAAATGAAATACTGTATATAGTTGACATGCATAATAAAAAATGGCAATATATAGTAAATATAGTTTAAACAAACAAGACCTATATATAATCATTTGTTGTCACACTAATTATTTTTAAATTAAAATTTTTAATTTAAAATGATACCAAATTCAATTCACGTACATTTACCTATGATCAATTACAATAGACATAAATGAAGTATAATTGAACATAGTCTCACATTAGATAAGCAAAGATCAAACCTAAACTTATATCTATGTTTGATTTCTTCAATAATTAATTGATTTTAAGTTAAAATTTTGCAATTTACGATGACATAGGTGGCCGTATCGATGCTGAGGGTGTTGCTATTCATTGCTAGACCAAAGACGATGGTGCTAGGGAACATTCCCAACTCCACCATCTACAGAAGGATAGACCAGTACTTGATCGCCGAGGTAGTGCCGGGCGTATTCGTTCTCAAAATTGACGCGCCCATTTACTTCACAAGTGCAAGCTACGTCAGGGAAAGGTAATGATCAAACCCTAACCATTTCTACTATAGGTATGCTTCTAATTCAAAAGGGTAATTAATAATTTACAATTTGCCCTTTTAGTACAAACAAGTATGATATATCCAGGTAAATAGATGATAATGTCAAAGTTTATGTTCTTAATTACATGCATAAAATCAAACAAAGATGAGATTTGATGACAAGTTACAAGAAGCAAGTCTAAATTCTACCACTAAAAAAGATTGACTTTGAATTTTGTAATGACTCCTTTTAATTTTACGACGATTGTCATTTTCTGAAATTTTGTGTGACAATTGGATTTTTTACATTCCATTTTTTAAAAAAGAATGTGATAAGTAATTTTAATTTTATGGCAAATGTGATTTTTTGAATTTTTGGGATGTGACAATTTTTGTGTTCTGCTTATTCTACAGGATTACAAGGTGGATTGAGGAGGAGGAAGAGAAGTTGAAGATGAAGGGAGAAAGGGCCCTTCAATATGTGATCTTGGACATGGGTGGTGAGTATATGGGTGTGCTTTTAAGGAATGCTCCAAAGAAAATAAAAAGTATACTCTTGTATATATGATATATCCCATGTGGATACCTAGGTGGAAATAATGGTATAAATTTTAGGGTTAGATGAGTATAAATACACCCCAAAATTCATAATTTCCGTTAGTTTTAGGATTTAGGGTTTAACCATTGATTTTAAAATCAGGGTTTAACCTTAAACTCTAAACTCTAAAATTAGTTGAAATTTTAGCATATAATGAATTATATTGTGGATCAATTAATTATGTAATTAAATTTTAATTTATTTTTTGAAGAAAAAAGAAAGAAAATTTTCACTTTGAAGGCTTTCCTAAATGGGGATTTTGTAATGTGGATTGATAGCTGTAAGCAGCATTGACACCAGTGGCATCAGCATGTTAGAGGAAACCAAGAAGAATGTAGAGAGGAGGGGGCTCAAGGTACATTATCTTCTACTCTTGCAATCTGACCATTGCATTTTGTATCAATGAAAAGTGAAAATGTTACCGTCTACGATATTTTTTTTTTATGATTTTACTACAAACAATAGTGATAGATGACTGAGATTTAAGAGGGGTTTGTGTCTTTCAGAATTTGGTGGAAAAGAAAGTTTTTCCGATCAGGTTAAATTAATCTTAACTGTCTTTACTTAATGATATCTTCACCTCCTCCCTTTTGTGTCATTTGTAGCTAGTGTTGGCGGATCCAGGGAGCGAGGTGATGAAGAAGCTGGACAAGTCCAACATGTTCGACGCAGATGGGAAGGATTGGGTATTTGTGACAGTCAATGAGGCTGTCGAGGCTTGCAAGTTTTTTATGCATGCATGCAAAGGTGAGAGTGAGGGTGTTGCCATGGAGTCCATTGCCACAGCGAATGGTGGCAGCAACACACCATCTTTCGTCGGCGACAACAATGTCTAAGACGATGGATGACACAAGTGAAAATATTGTGACAATTGTCATTTTCTAGTAGTTTTCGAGTGTAATAGTTCATGTATGAATGTACGATAGAAAGGGTGAGAGCTGAAAGCTTTGCCCTAGAATTAGATAGAGGTGGGGTGGTTAAGTAATGGGTGTTCTTGCAATCTTTTGATTTGTAGACCACTGCATAAATAGAAGTGTGCATGCATGTCTGCAACTGTATATTAACTTATCCTTTTGTCATGTGATTTTTGATGCTCAAGATATAAGCATATGTATGTATGTGTACATGTAAATGTATAAATTATCAAGCAATCAAGTTTGAACTCTATGTTTATAACCATTATCAAATATGAATTAATCTTAAAAATTTTAGAAACATGACTTAGACTTTACTTGTGTAGCATACCCAAATCTTAAAATTTTTACATCAACTAAAAATTTGATGACAAATAGAAATAAAAGCATGGAACAAAAGAATTTATATTGTCAACTTTACATAATAAAATTATGATTCAATTTATTGTAAATATTGTTGACTTCAACACACAACTTGTGTAATGCAAATCATGCATTAGGTAAAGATTCATCACATACTTTCATTTCGTGGTACTCATTAACCTTAATACCCAAATGTACTCCTCTCTTGCTTAATGTTGTAGTCTTTTCTTTCTTTGGTGTCGTCAATACAAATCCTTAGAGATGAAAAATAAAATGTAAAAAATTGTACAATGAAAACTAATTAAAACATAGAAATTCAGATGCTTAAAAACGGCCAACACAAAACTCCAAAAATAAAAACTAAAATGCAAGGAATTGTATGATTGAAACCAAAAGTTTGGAAATGCTATAACTAAAACAAAAAGGATCACCATCATAATATTGAAAACTATTTTCACTTTTGTTTTCTTAGACCACATGATGAGATTAGTAGATGATGAGATTCAGAATAACAGGACGACTCAGGAGAGAGATCTAGCGCCAAGCAGAAGAAGTTTTGCACTAGTCTACGAGGAGTAAGAGGATGCACATGACACATCTGGTCACGTGCGTTTGTTAGGGGTGTAATGTTTTGTTGTAGTTTCCTAAACCTCACATATATTATTTGTGTTTTAGATCAATTTTCTGAGGTTTCTTTCTCACAAGGATCTTGATTTCTAAATATCTATCTACTTCTTTTCTTACGATTCATCCACTACAGCACTTTGTTGTGGTCGATTTAGATTTAAAGAGCCTCTCATCTAGGAGGATATTATCAAGTTGGTATCAGAGGGAATTGCAACTTCCCCTAACGTGCCAGGTGGAGACAGCATGAAGTCAGAGGAACTGGAAGCTTTCAAGGGGATCGTGGAGGAGAGCATGAAAGGGGTCAAGCGGGAAATAAAAAGCAAGATGGACGCTAGTTTGCAGGCCATTGAAGGGAAGCTTAAATGCACCTGTTGCAACCTTCAATAAGAAATAGTGAGGGTGTCCCAAACCCTAGGAAACAAGATGGTAGAACTTATTGACTAAATCTAAGGAGAAAGAGATGAAGTATCATTCACATGGAATTATCGTAGGGACGAAGTAGGGTCTTCTAAAGATTCTTATGTGAACTGTCAATCTATGACGGAAGTCAGGACTCGAAAATGTGGTTGTATAAAGCGGAGCAATACTTCATTTTCAAAAAGATCCTGGAGAGTCAGAAGTTGACTAAGGCGATGTATCACCTAAACGGCAAGGTGCTTCACTGGTACTGGTTCATGGCCAAGAAAGGGCTCGTGCACTGAGAGACCTTAGCCAAGGGATTTATGAAGAGATTCAACCTTAACGGTGATAACACCCTCAAAATGCTGGCCAAGTTATAGCATGGAGATAGTTTGGAGGAGCACCATGATGCTTTTGAATCTCTTAGCAACCAAGTTGATAATTTGACAAACAAAATGCAGTTGAAACTTTACTTCAGTGACTTGCAAATAGGGTTCTAGTATGTCGTGAAATCTATTCGCCCCACTACGATGGAGGATGTCATGGAGATCACCACCAAAAGGCAATGGAACACAAGAATCTGAAGAAAGCCTTGCTAACACAAAGGAATACTGAGGGAAAGAAGCACGAAGAAAGGAAGTTATCGGTCCGAAAAATCACTGAGGAGTATAAATGCTGTCGCTAACAGGGGCTATGCTTCACTTGTAACTAGAGGTGGGAAAGGGTCCACAAATGTGAGAAGAGGGAAATGTTCACCATAGAGGTGGAGGAGGAGGACACCAAAGGCGAGCAAAGGGGAGAGAAAGAATAGGAACCAGAAGTAGTAGTCTCTATCTACGCCATGAGCGAGAGAGTGACGCCACAAATCATGAGGCTCAAGGGCAGAGTGGGAGGAATTGAAGTTCTTTTCATAATAGATTTGGGGAGTTCTCATAGTTTTGTGGCACAACTTACAATTTAACGCATGGGGCAGCAAACACTAGGAGGGGGAGGTATGCTAATCTATATTGCTAATGGAGTATGCGTACCTTGTATAGGGGTGTTGAAAGTCACCTATTTAATTTTTCAAGAACTGAAAATGATAATGGATCTGTTAGTCATGGAATTGGAACCGTACGGAGCCATATTGGGAACTGACTGACTTGAACTCCTAGGTGATATCCAATGGAATTTTTGAGAGAAAAACATGAAATTTCAATAGAGGGGTAAATCATACCAATTGAAGGGCTTGAGGAGCAAGACCTTGGTATTAGATGATGAGAAGATCTGTCAGAAAGCAATCAATGGTGCCAACAAACTATATGTGGTGGAAACCTGACTTACAGGGAAAAACATGAATCAGAATAGTAGTTCAATCGATCCCACCATTAATCAAATCCTCGAAGAATTTCAAGATCTTTTTAAACCTTTGGCACAACTACCATCGAAGAGGGATCATGACCATCAAACTCCTTTGAAACAAGATTGCCAATCGATAATCCACAGGTCATTCGATTCCCCCCCCCCAACAAAAAAAAATAATTGAAGATCATCTGGAGGAACTTCTGAACATGAGGTTGATCTACCACAGTAACCATCCCTATGCAACTCCTATCCTGCTTGTTAAAAGAAAAATGGGAGATTGGCACATGTGTGTCGACTATAGATGTCTTAATCAACAAACAGTGAAAGACAAATTTCTCATGCTACTTGTAAATGACTTACTAGATGAGCTAGGAAATTTCTGTCTACTTGAAGTTGAACCTATGGTTAGGATACCACCAAGTCAAGATGAATGAGCAGGACATCTATAAAATCACTTTTCGTACACACCAAGGATACTATGAGTTTGTAGTTATGCCATTTGGTCATACAAATGCCCCCAGCACATTCCAAGCCCTGATGAACGAAGTTTTCAAGAAGTTTCTACGTTGTTTCCTACTAGTGTTTTTTGATGACCTCCTCATTTACAACAAAGACCGGGACTCACATTATGAACATCTCTGAGAGGTTCTGAAGGTGATGAGGGAGAACCTGTTGAGAGCCAAGCTAAGCAAATGTGCATTTGTAATGAGTAGCATACAGTACCTAGGGCACGTGATATCAACCAATGGGGTGGCAGTCGATCTCAAAAAATTGCAATGTATTTCGAAATAGATAGTACCCAAAAATATTAAGGAGTTGAGAGGGTTTTTGCGCTTGACGAGCCACTATAGGAGATTCATAAGAAATTACGGCATCATGGCCACCCCACTCACGTAGCTTCTAAGGAGAGGGGAGTACCAATGGATAGAAGAAGTCACTCAAGTTTTCCAACAATTGAAATTAACCCTGACAGCGACTCCTGTGTTGGCGCTATTGGACTTTCAATAGGTGTTTCAAATCAAATGTGACATTAGTGAATCCAGAATGAGGACTTTCAATAGGTGTTTCAATGAGGACTTATGCAGATGGGGCGTCTAATTGCTTTCCTAAGTAAGGCGTTCAAGGGCAGATAGAAGTTATGGCCAACCTATTAAAAGGAGTTGGATGCTCTCATAATGGCAGTGACTCGATAGAGGAATTACCTCGTCGGAAACACTTTTATTATCAGGACAGACCACCAAAGTTTAAGATACCTGATGGAATAGAGAATACATATGGACGAGTAGAAAAGGTGGCTAATGAAATTCATGGGGTTAGATTTTAAAATCAAATACAAAAATGGCCATTTGAATATGGCTGCCAACTCCCTATCAAGAAGATATGATGTTGAAATTAATGCAATCACTGGACCCCAAGCTTAGTGGTTCTTAGATTTCCAACAGCAATACGAGAAAAATGAAATCCTTCAAAAAAAACTACAAGAATTCACCACCAAAAGGTTGAATCCGAGGAGATATACCCTTCACAAAGGGGAAGTTGGTTATAGCAAGGCAGACACGACTATCTCAAACTATCATCCATGAATTCCATCAAACTCCTGTAAGAGGGCATTCAAGGTTCCATCGGATGCTTGCAGCAATATGAAGGAATAAAAGCGAGAAGAAATAAAGGCGGCCATCAGGAGCTATGACATTTGCTAGCGTTGCAAAGCCTCACACTTGAAGTCCACGGGACTACTCCAACCATTGGTGATCCCGAAGCAGGTATGGACAAACCTCACCATTGACTTTGTCACCAACCTCCCTCCATCCAGAAGCTACACTGTTATCATGGTAGTCACAAATCGACTCTCCAAGTATGCCCATTTCGTGGCCCTCCAACACTCCTTCACTGCGAGGTCAATTGTTGAGGCCTTCATGGTGAACATCATCAAGCTACATGGAGTCTCTCTCTCTATAGTCAGCAATAGAGACCCCGTCTTTACAAGCATCTTCTGGAAAACCATATTTGAACACCTAGGCACTCAACTGAAGCTTAGTTCAACCTACCACCCCCAAACGGATGGGCAAACCAAGGTCCTAAACTGTTGTGTAGAAACTTACTTGAGGTGCTTCTATAATTAGAAACCCTCTACTTGGTCTATATGACTTCACCAGGCAGAGTTCTCCTTCAACACTTCATTCCACACTGCCACAAGAACAACACCCTTTGAAGCTGTGTACGAATGGTCTCCACTCACGCCTCTTAGTTATATCCTCGGGTTGATTCAAGATTCCACAATTGACCAAGAGATACAGGAGCACGACCAAATATTGAAAGATCTCAAGGCCAACTTAGCAAGAGGTCAAAACTGTATGAAGCAACATGCTGATAGAGGGCATCACAAATTGGAATTCAATGAAAGAGATTAGGTATATGCTAAATTGTGGCCCCATAAGCAAACAACCATCAAAGACCATCCTACTAATAAGCTGCAAGCCCTATACTTGGGCTTCACAAGGTGCTCAAACGAATCGACTACATGGCTTACAAGTTGGAGTTATCGTAGGATTCTCGAATCCATCCAGTCTTCCACATTTCACTCCTTAAACCCTATTATGGTGAAGAGTGGCAGTAAGTAGGTCCTCCCAACTCCCAACAATAGAAAATGGGAACCCATTTGCATAACCAACAAGGGCCTTTTCAAACGAGGGAACTAGGCGATTACTTGAGTGCAAGTTCTATGACATCAAGGAGATGAATTGATCAAAACCTGGGAGGACTACAATAAACCTGGAAGGAGATCCAATGCCAAGCCAAAGAAGTTTCGTGCCAATCCGCGAGAAGGAAGACGCACATGACACATCTGGTCACATGCATTTGTTTGGGGTATAATGCTTTATTGTAGTTTTCCGAACCTCCTAAATATTATCTTTGTTGTAACCATTTGTAAGATTATGATCGAATTTTTTGAGATTTCTTCCTCACGAGGATCTCAATCCCTAAACATCTATCTACCACTTTTCTTACGATTCACCTACTACGTCACGGTCGATCTAGGTTTAAGGAACCTCCCATCTAGGAGGATCCTAACAATAAATCTCAATCAAGACATATGAGGCTTTCCATCACGAAATTGATAATGGTTACCTTCTTTTTTTTCTTCTTGTTGCAATCCAGAGCTACCAGTCTCACCATCCTAATGCTGAAAAACACTTGATGCAAACCCAACAGAGCCAATCAAAAATTTGAAGTAGAAATATTGAAGATACATTACATAAAACAACTGCAGCTACAAACCAGGCAAACGGCAGCAGAAAGGTTACAATCATGGATGTCACTGCCCATACGGCCCAGCTATGTGAATAGAACAAAAGAGAAAACGGAGGCATCCAGAGATTTACAACGATGCACCCAAGACAAAACACAATGGTAGTGCTACAAGTTGAACATGAATCATTTCCCACCATAGGTGGAGTGCGCTCATTGTTCCACAATCATAGGCATGGAAGAGCCAGGCTCGTGGCCGTGAACCCGAAAACGGTAGATGCAAGTGTGGGAAGCACTGCCATGGTTGGACAAGATATCAAGACGGATTGTGTTCACGACTGTTGGCATGACTGTATCGATGCTGAATGTTTGTGCATTGGTCTTCTCAAGGTCGTAGCTGAAATGCTCTGCCAGAACAAACTTCTCCGTGTTGTCAGAAGGTAAGTTGCCACCCTCCGGATCTTCAAGCCATCCAGAGACCTGGCAGTCCTTTGGTGCACTGGACCTGTCAAATGCTACACTCTGCATGATTGGTTCAGATGCAAAACTGTTAAAACTATGAAGCTGAGAACCACATCTTTCATGATAGAATCTATGTGAATAACTCTTGCACTTGTAAATTTCCGTTTCCCTGTTTATCACAACCATGGCAGAACAAGGCAGCTTAAATTGATTAGTAGTCAGTAACCATGGTATGAATGAGTGAATGGTTTATGCTTGTGTCCAACTGACAATGGTAAAATGAATATAATGATGGAGAGATGTAAAAATTGGTTCCACCAACTCTCATCAACGGTATCATAACGTTTTCCCAAGCATGTTTCTTCTTCGACTATTTGAAAAGTGCTTGTGGTTTGTGAACTAAATTGCAGTTTTGAACAAGTCTCAGGTCTTCTTCTATATCAATTAATTATTCTCTCCTAACTAGTACATCCTTTAACCTCTTAAGCCAATTTTCTCTTATATTATCTTCAATTGATACAACCCATACTCTATTCCTAATAAAATCAATTTTTAACTTATCTCTTATAGTATTTTTGCAACTCTACAACATTAACTTTATATGCACGATCATGCTTTACAATTCAAGATCCAAAGCCATAAAGTATATAGCCAAGCAAATAACAATTTTATAGCATTTTTCTTTTAATTTTAAAGGTATCATCTTATCATATAAAACTTCAAAAGCATTTCTTTACTTCATTCACCTTACTTTAATACTACGAATAACATCCTCTATACTTTGTCCATTGTTATTTATTATAAATCCAGAGTATCTAAAAATCCTACTTTTATGAATTTCAAGGCCATTCGATTGTATACATTCATCATTATTTCTATTTTTATTGAGCCTACAGTCCAAATATTTCGTTTTTGACCTACTCAATCTAAATCCTTTGAACTTTAAAGCATCTCTCCACTATTTTAATTTAAAATTAATTCCTTCCTTACCTTTATAAACCAAAACTATGTCAACAACAAATAACATACACCAAGGTATTTCTTCTTGAATTTTCTGAGTCATTTCATCTATAATCAAGACAAATAGTGATGAACATAAAGACCTCAGGATAAACCTGTCTATTGTAAATTTCTTAGTTTCTCCACCAATAATTTCAACAATAATAATTACCCTTTCATGCATGTCCTTTATAATATTAATATATCCTACAGATACGGTTTTTCTGTTTAATACCCACTATATTCCAAGAGAAAACTCAATTACACAACATAGGTTGTTAGCATAAAAATTTAATATCAATATTAGGGGGAGAATGATTTAAGTACATAGGAATCTAAGAATTAGGTGGTGGAATCTAAAAAGTGAAAAGAAAATGATATTTATGGGGGGGTTTATGATTTTGGAAATGGTGAGAAATCATGTGAAATGGTGAGAAATAATAGGTCAAAATTTTCACCAATTCTCATTAATTCCAAAAGCACAAATCCTTTAATAAAGATAACTTGTTAAATGAAAGAATAGGGAATTAGATGGAGAGAAACTTTGAAATTAAATGAATACTTGTATTAAAAAATCGTTAGAAAAATTTTAAGAGAGTTTTGTGAGATAGCTCCACTATGTAAAGAAAATTAGTGATGAAATGAAAATGTACAAAAGATAATAAAAGAAAGAATGCCACAAAAACTATCATAAGGAAAATTTAGATAAGTTTAAACAAAAAGGAATGCAAAGAAAATTACTAGTGAAGTTAAAAATCAGACCAAAAAAATGATATGATAGTTTGAACACAAAACAAGGGAAAGATGAAATATATAAATTACCTAAGGCTAGAGAAAGAAATCTAGAAATTTGAGTTATGTGTATTAAGGATGAAGATGGTAAAGCTTTAGTAAAAGAAAATGAAATAAAAGATATATGTGCAAGTGTTTTGGTAACATTTTTGATGAATTTATGATAGGAAACTCTTACTAAATTTGGGCAACAGTATAAAGAATATAAACCATAGTTATTTTAGAAGAATTACTAGTTTAAAAATAAAAGAAGCTATTAAAAAATGAAATTTGGAAAAATTATTGGACCAGATGGCATGCCTATTGAAGTGTAGAGATGTATAGGTGAAGTAAGGATTAAGTAGTTAGCTAAGCTTTTTAATACAATTTAAAAGACAGAAAATGACAGATGAATGGAAGAAGAGTTTTTTAAAATCTATATTTAAGAATGAAGGAAACATACAAAAATTATAATAATTATCCTGATACTAAGTTAAATATCATCAAATTCTTGAACAAATTTAATTTGGGTATGAATATTGATAACAAATATATTATCATTACATACTTTTGAATATGTTAAAAAAGAATGACAAGTGCATTGTTAGTTTTTGAAAGCAAAGTTATAAAATCTGGTAATACATGCACTGCAAAGTTACAATTATAATTTTTAATGCAAACCCCTAAGCATGAAGGCATGAAATGATCATACATTGGCTACTTGCCTTGACTTAAGTCAATGAAGTGGATCTTTTGTCCGATCCATTTAATTAAATATACGATTTTAAAGGTTTTCAATTTTTCTTGCAAAAAAGATTAAATATAATTTTTTGATGGAATATTACTGAAATATATACATATATATATCAATATTATTATAATTCATATTTTGATGTTGTCTTATGATTATTCATGTATTTGAATGTTATTTGGGAAATAATAGAGTTAAAACCATACATAATTGTTATTAAATATGCATAAATATATAATATATACTTAAAAGATAAAAAATCTAAATGGCCACCTAAGCACCATTCATGCGTCCAACGTTCCTGGCTTACTGCATGGGTGCCTTGGCACCTTAAAAAGTATGATTACGATTACAATAATCTCAATGTTATGCACTCGCACATCTATGCATTTTCAAGCACATTCAGCGTGTCATTTAAGCATCAAAAACAAGTTATATTTATTAAAGATGTGGTGAATAAGTGGCACCAATAAGTGTGAGTTTATACTCCAGATAGTCAACATAGACAAATCTCAGAAAGGTTGAGCACGATGACTAAAACAAGAAACTGAACCAATACCAATGTTAAAATATATTGATTCTAGGAAATATCCAGTAAATGCACATACACAACCAATCTTATAGATTGGAAGGTAACATTCCATTTTTTACATTCATGGGGCATGGATTTTATACGTTTTTGCAACATTTTTCATGCTGAAAACATTACCAAACATTTTATATTATTCTCTGTCTTACTTCCAGGGGTCCAGGATCCCATCAGTTCTGGAACAAAAAAGTTTCAGAAAGGAGGGAGTTGAAAACTGTTAGTCAGGTACATATGAAGTGAGAGTGACAGACTGAAAACTGTTGGTTGAGTAAATAAGAAGTAACAAACCGATCTGTTGAGCAAATGCAATATTTCAACAAAGAAACTCTGCCTAGTTAACCATGGCAAAGGTTGAATACAGCAACAGCAATAGCACCACATGGGGTTGGAATTTAAAGCTTCCATTCATTATATCCATTACTAAATATTTTATTAAATTATATGATTCAAAATATTTTTGCTATTTCTAACCAACTTAATTTTGGTCTTCCTCTGCCTCTTTTAGTTTCACCTACATTAATCAATTCTCCTTTACGTACAAACATATTTATAGACCTTTTGAACATATGATCAAACTATCTATAAGATTATTTTCTCTTTTTTTATGATCAAAGATTAAATAGTATACAGAAAACACAATTATAATACCATTTTGATTTTATTAAAATCTCACAAGAACAAAATTCAAAAGAGGCTAAAAGAGAAGAGGAAAAGTTGATTCTGCTCCTTCAATCATAGGGTATAACATGTGCATATCCTCATAAGCTTAATCTAATTGGCTTGAGTAAAACTGAAACTAACTCCTAAGAATTTGCTCAGCATGGATGTAATACAAGCAATTTGTTCACTTATAACTTAAATTTTTTTAGTCTTACATATGCGGCCATCAAACACTGAACTATGGAACAAATTTAGATCATTGTGTGACTTAAAAGAAAAATAAAATAAAATAGTGAAACCGTAGGAAGAAGAACATTACCTTTGCAACATGTTCTAATGAAACAGCATCTGCAATTATCCCTGTTCGAAGTCTAATCTCAACGAAACCTATGTTCCCCTGCAATGGAAAGCATTGACCAGGTTCCCCAAAGCTCGGCTCCAGCATCTTTTGTGCATTACTATGAACTCCATTTCGGGTCTTTGTTATAGATAACAATTTGTTTGCCTTCCCAGAAATGTAAGGTTCTGAATGCCTAATCACTCTGCCTCCGCCAGATGCTAATGCATAATCCACACGTCCAAGTCCATCAGCTGCATGCTTCTCAATCTCTTTCATAATGACTTTCCTTGCATACAATCTGACATCATCCAGGGACAAGTTATCGTTACCATTCTCTTGGCTTCTACTTTCTTTCTTCAAGTCATTTACGAATATTTCAAATTCTTGCTTTGAGAGGAAACCTGCACCACTTAGTTCACCAAATAATTTATCCAAATTATCAGCTCTATCTACCAGGTTCTTTACTTCGCTTTCCAAGATGGCACTTTTCTCCTCAATTTTCTTCCCTCTTTTGTCAATGACATCCATCTGAACTTGGGTCATCTTTGTCATCTTCTTTAGAGAAGTCTCAACTTCTGAAATCCGACCTTCAACCTCTAACCCAGCAAATGAAGCATCACCACCATGCTCTGATCCATCAACCCAATTCCAGATCACCTGACCCAGCCAAAAAAGTACTGCCAGAAGCAACAGATTCTTGAGAAGAATGTTAAGAACAGTTTCCCACTTGGACTTTTCTGGTCTCGAAGTGGGTTTCCTACGCCGAGGCGAAACACCGGAAGCAGCCATGTTCTTCTTTATGACCATCAAATCCCTCTGTTTGCCAAGCACAAAATTTCCCCCACTACAGTTGCTCGGATCCCTCCCACCGTCTGGAACCTTGTCGCTGGCAGTAACACCAGGAACCACCCCATTGGAAACAGCCTCAGCACTCAGCGTTTCCACCGCAGCCTGCCTCCTCCTGGTGCTGGAGATAGAATTATTGGCGGCGGACGTCGCCGCCACTGCCGCGCCGGACATCGACATTGCTCTTACAGTTGATGCCTATACACAAAAAAAGGAACCTTGAAATTAAAAAATAAAATAAAATCGAGCTTTGCTCGAGACACAAAAGCTTGAACAAAGAACCGCCACATTCCTGAACAAAATACCAACATCCACGGTCTAAATCCTTTGAAAACGTCAAAGCAAAGATCAACACCACGTCGTGCAGAACACGAGCACCCCCCCCCCCCAATGAAAACGCAACGTCGTCTGTAGAAACCCCAGGCATCTGAGCGTAGGGGGAAGGAAAGCGAACCTGGAGTGGAGAAGAAGACCGAACAACAACGGCGTCGGCGGCGGCGATTGCGGTGGAAGCGAGAAGGGTCGGCGGAAGCGGCGGTTGGGAGATTGGGGTTTCGGAGAGGCGAATGGCTGCGTAGGACGCCGGTAGGTCTTCACGCCCTCGCTGCATTCGTTTTTAAAAAAAATAAAAAATCACAAAATTAATATTTTAACGGTTTTAAAAAACCACTCGTTTAAAATTCTACTAATATAATAAAATTATCTAAATAATAATAAAAAATAAAATTTACTTATAAGGAGAGGTTTGTATCCTGTAAATTAATAAAAAAAAAGTATATAACAAATCAAAGTTTCAGAAACACATAGATCAGAGAAAATACATTCTCAGTGTTAGTACCTATAAATCATTTTTAGTTCCTTTCCTGTTTTTTTTCGTTTATCTAGGAGTTATTTTGGTTATTTAGTTAATTCTTTTCTTTTATTATACTTGTAAACTCTTCATACTTTTTAAACTAAATTGTGGTTACATAATTTAGTTTTCTAATTTTAAATTTTAACTTTTAAAAAATAATAATAACTAAAAATTCAAAGTTTAAGTTGTAGTTCCTTTTTCTGTCATTTGTGGATTACTTTTAAAGTTCACGTCAAAAATTTTAAAAATATAAATTTAGGAAATAGAAAAAAAGAAAAATTAAGAAATAAAAAAATTAAAATTTTTATGTTTATTGCGAAAATTTAAAAAAATTAATTTAAATAAAATTTATAAATATTTTAATATTTTAATATTTTAAAAATAATTTCACATTTTTTTATGTAATCATTAGTTCAACAATAGTCAAAAAAAAATTAAACAAGATACACAAAATCGAAAAAAAAAAGTATTGTCATAAAATTTCTGCCTATTATAAGATTTTTTTCAACTCAACCAATGAGAAATAGAAAAAAGATTATACTTACAGAAAAATTTAAAAAAATTTCGTATTTTCTAAATACATAAATACCTAAAAAATTTAATTTTTTTCAAAATTTCCTATTTTTTAAAGATGTTTAAGAATAAAACTTGTAAACTCTTTTAATCTCTTGTGATTTCATAATTATATCGTTTGTTAACGTAACTTTAATTAATACGTAAAATAACTTAAAATTTCAAAGTTAAAATTAAAATTAGATTCACTCTTCCAACTAAGGGTCCATTTGTTACAGTAGTAATATTATACATTAAAGTTATTTACTGTACATCTCAATTTTTTACCTTATATTTTATCAAGAAAATCAAATCATTCACAAATACTAATAAATGATTTAACTGTATTATTTTAAAGGTAAAATAACATATTTTATTTATTATTCTACATATTTTAAGAAAAAAAACGCCTTCCAAAGGTAAAATACCATATTTTATTAATAATATATTCATCACTTTATTTATTAATTAACATAAATTTCAAAAACCAATATATAACTATTCTTTTATAAATCGTATATTTTTTCATAAAATATAAGAATATGTTCACTAATCTTATTTTCGAAGGAGAAAATAAGACGGTTGCGTCGCTCCAGTTGTCTTCACGGCGACCGGAGAGACAGATGGCCGGTGGCGCCCGCCACGGCCACCGAATTCCATTCGCCTCCGCCGCCGCCGTCATCCTCTTCTTCCTCCTCTTCACCACCCTCTCGTTACTGTTCTCCACCTATTTCTTCCACTGCACACCCCGATCCGCAGATCCACCTCTCACCTCACAATCCCGCGCCCGCCCTCCCGAGTACTCCTTCGTCGCCTCCCTCGAGACGTTCCTCGCCTCCAGATCCACCCGGCCGAGGACATCCCCCGATGATACCGTGGACGATGGTGGATCCGGATATGCGGTTGGGGAGCTTGACGACAAGATGTGGAGGAGGGAGATGGAGGGGCCGAGGGATCCGTGGGCGGGTGATGCGGGGAAGGTTAGGGTGTATGTCTACGAGATGCCGGACAAGTTCACGTATGATTTGCTGTTGTTGTTTTGGAATACTTACAGGGAGACGGAGAATCTGACGTCCAATGGTAGTCCCGTCCACCGGCTCATTGCCCAGGTATGCTCTCATGTCCTGAACAATGCTTAATCCTGACTTTATGTCTTATTTTTGTCTTGCAGACGGAATTTTTGAGAAAACTAGGAATGTGGTAGATTTGTGAATTTGAATGTGTTTGTCTTCTTATTTTATAGTGATGATGAATTTTGCAATTCAATAAAGGAATTTTATCTAAGGGATTTAATTTGGACAGGTGTGTGTTTGAATTTTACCGATGCAATCAAATTTGCAAATATTTCAACAATATGGAATGCTAAGTTCGTAATGCATATTGTGGAAAGATTGATACATTGAATTGTTGAAGTATATTTGTTCCGATGGTATCCCTTGAGCTTCGGCTGTAGCAAGTTGGTTATGCTTAGAGCACTGTTCACAATGTCTGTTTATTGGCTGGGTTTTGGTTTATCAAGCCTACTGAAGAGATCTTATTATGGTGACCAATTATCAGTAGGACAATATTTTTTAGTTTATCAGAGAGAAATGATAGTATTTATTCGTATTTGTAACACTAGTGTAGAAATTTTGGTAAGATTGTGGTAAATGAGTAATTTGATCAATTGGCTTCTTCTTCTGTTTCTACTTTGAATTATCTACATGTCAATGTGTGGTGTGTTTTGAAACTATGCTAAAAATTCTTTTTGATGTTTCCTGTATTTATATGCTATCAATTTTTATATACATAAGAATTGTATGAATTAAAAATGTTGAATCATCTATTTATCCTTATGAGCTGTTGACAATTATATTATCTTTTATTGTTTTTCACCTAAACTGAATGCTACTTTTGAATTTCTGATGGTTTAGGTTATACTGCGTAGGTTTGTAGAATTACAAAGCACATGTTTTTGTAATAGTTTGTTTCCATCACTTATTGTTTTCCAACCACTTGATGGGTCTCAACTTATACATAGTTCCCTTCACCAGAGTAAGGATTGATTGACTAGTTTGGTTGGGCTGCCGATGGACCTACCACCTTGAAGCCACCTGATTAGCATATCACACTAATACCAGATTGTCGACCACATTGGTTGAGTAGGCAAGTGAAGTCAACCCATGTCATATTAGTGATATACCTTTCAATAGTTGTGTGTGACATGCCTATTGAGGATTAGTTAACCCTCATCTACTATAGTCAGCCACAATGACAACTATGAAAAATCCATGTCTGCAAGTTCTTTTAAAATGTAAAATATGTGGCAATATGTGCCCTTGACAATGCATGGGACATCTCAATTGACACTCACCTGCTAATCAGCTAAGGTGGGCTCACTTGACGAGTGTTGGGAGGAGATTGATGCTATAAAGTTCACGCTCCCATTGTTGAGCTCCAACTTGGTGTCAACACATGCCTTTCTTGCGTGTTGAGCTTCAAAAATGGATGGAAGCCTTGTTGATTTGAGAACATTATTCAGATTATGCAAACTCCTCAATCCTTGAGAACTTCTTAGTGTTAGTGCCCACCCTGTCAAAATGGGGCCTTCACTATTTTGACACCTCTTGTTCGCCTTCTAATGACACAACTATGAACCGTTGTTCCACAAGGTATACCCTACTAGGATTCCATTGATGCCTCTCTAATATGGTTGAAGATGTAGAGCCTTTACAGATATTACACCTATAACTCCATTGAAGTTGTCATGCATACAACAGAGTTTTAAACCTCATTTAGAGTTTGAACTTCAGATGATTGCATATAGGTTGATTGTTGTCATTCCAAATGGAAGTTGAGGTGATGACAACACATGCCATAAAATGGTTCACATGTGACAAATTCACACATTTGTTGATAGGTGAATAGAGTTTTTGGGGGATTGCAATGCCTACCATGATAGGACAAATTGGTCAATCATTGATTAATGGACTACCAAACTGTTCAAGAATACAATATGCTTAAACTGCTAAGCATCTGCTTAGAAATAGAATTGGGCCCCCACCCTCAATTGAGGTTTGGGTGGTGGTAAAGTTGGGCTGCCAACGACCTGACAACTCTAATGTCATCTGATCTACCTGTTGCATTGATGCTAGACTGGATCACAGTGCATAACCTTTCAGTAGTCATGGTTACATGTTTATTGGTGATTAGTCAGACAACCTACCATTGCCAGGCTTAAATGCACCCATTATGGGACATGGGGTAATTTCTTGCTCAGCATAACTCTAAAATCTAATGTACACCTTTGAATTGCTTATGAGTTAAGTATGAGTCCTTGAATTTCCTTTACATTGAGGATTAGTTGATTTTCTCTTGGTTGGTTGAATGTCAGACAATATCCATTAATTTCTAGGTTGCTCACTAAACTTTAGAGAGAACACCTAAGATCACTACTTAATAGTCAATTGAAACCTGATCGTGGGTCATGAGTAATATTGTCTGCAACTGACAACTGACAATAGTCAGCTCTGTATGTCATAGTTTGTCTCCTAGTTGTTCTGGTTGTTTTTAGTTTAATTCAAACTTAAGTCCAAATAAAGATTTTGTGTACATTTGTCAAATTTGTGAAACATGGTTTTTACTATTTAAATTGCTTTTTTAAATACATTCTAATTTGGATTCTTGCTTCTTTCCACATAACTTTTTCATCCAAAAAGGTTTCTTCCAATATGCTTTTCAGTTTCCAAGGTTTGTCTCTTACAAAATGTTTCTCCAATGTTTAGAACTTAAAATTATTTTTATGTTTTAATTGTCTCTATCATTTTCTTATTTTGCAGCATTCAGTTGATTATTGGTTGTGGGCAGATTTGATTGCCCCAGAATCTGAAAGACTCCTGAAGAATGTGATAAGGGTTCATCAGCAGGAAGATGCGGACTTGTTTTATATTCCATTTTTTACAACTATCAGCTATTTTTTGCTGGAGAAGCAACAATGCAAGGCATTATACAGGGTCTGCATGCATATCCCAGGTTTATTATTTGTGATGATATTTGTATGCCATTTGTTTAGTGAATTCTCCCTTTTTTTGAAATAAAATGTAGCCTGAATGTCATTAAACTTTAGTAACTTCCGTCCAAATTATATGGGGAACACCACCAAAAAAGAAAAATAAATACAAACTGGAAATCAGTCTGAAAGTAGGCAACCCTCCCAACATTGATACAAAGAGAGGGCCTTCCAGATAGCATTCTCACAAGAAGATAAACCCTAGTTGAAGATAACATCCTTCCAATGAAGCAAACAGGCCATCAACATGCATGTACTAACAGCAAGAATTTATGCATAGCCATCGATCACTGATTCACTTTCCCTTAGTGATTCTGATTGTCCTTGAGGAGAATTCCTCCACTGATCTGAAACCTGAGTCATCTGAGATAACTAGTGGCTGAAAACATACATGGAACTTTTGGGCTTTTAGAAAATACTCTTTTTTCACCATTAATTTGGATATTAGCTGAATATAATTATGTATTCTTCAGATTATTGAACTTCGTATATATTATTTTTATTAATAAAGAATGGGATAGAACATAATCTGCCAATTGTATACGTGTTTGACTTAGGGCCTGTTGGCATTAAACTAGGACTAGTTTTTTCATTCTTCATTGGTGGGTATTCTCAGTGTGGGAGATTAGGAGTTGAAGAAAGTCCATGTAATGATAAAGTGCAAGTCTGTATGATGGATTGAACCACAATTTTAACTCATGTAATGTACAATCTTGCTGAGTCAAACTTCGTATTAGCTTGAGCATTCAGAGTGAGAGATCTCTTTTCCTATCACTGCAAACAAGATCGACATATGCAAATGTGTTAACCCTACCTTGCTGATGTAACTAAACGATTATTCTGTCGGTATTTGTAATTTTTGTACAAGTTGATTTACAAACTTAAAATTAGTATGAAATCATATGCATTCTTATCCAAAATGACTTGTGTTTAGCTTTTAGCTGCCGATTTTTCTTAGCCAAACATGCCATCCAATACTTATACAGTGAATGCTACCCAAATGGATGGATCAGGTGTGTTATCATAATATATTAGAAAGCAGGAACACAGTGACTTGTGAACTTCTTTTTCTTGGAGAAGGTAAGGACCCTTCTTCTTAGTAATGGTAAGTTATAAATCAAAGAGAAAGTAGATGATCAAAATTTAGCAGAGAGAAAAAGCACCCTAAGCCCTAGAAAAATGAAATTTTGATCTCCTAAAATAAGATAGTGCTCTGAAATAGGTGTTGGCTCAAGTAGTCAAAGGTTAGACAAAGTGAACTCCAGCCTAGATAGCCGTGTCTGCATGGATTAGTCAAACCCTCTTAGGTATGAAATTCCTGTCCAAGACTTCCACTAGAAATTCTGACGTGTAGTGTGGCAAGAAACTTGTTTTAGTCTCCCAAAAACATTTTAAACCTCGCTGAATGTATCCAATGGCCAAGGATCAAGTTGCAATCAAATAATCTTGCTTGTGTTAGCCAAGCACATTGAATTTTGACAATGCCATTCCCACAATTTGATGTCTTTTGTCTACATTATAGGGTCTCCTTTCAACACTTTTTGCCTTAGATCCACATTAAGGAATTCCATCAAGAAATTACCCTTGTAAAGGTG